>PVIU01031600.1:0-14595 GCA_004026605.1 Ondatra zibethicus
CTACAGGGTGTGTTCTGTTTCTTTCCCTCACATACAGTGAACTATAGTCATATTTTCTGGGCTCTACAGTCTTCATCTGCTTCTTAAAATGTTTCTTGTGGGGGCCAGCCATGATAAGTTAAGTATGGACAGATCACCCAAAGGAAATTCATTTATTTCCAACCATTATCACCTGCCAGAGTAGAACTTGGCCCTCGATAAATTTAAGAAAAGGCCCGAGTCTCAGTAGCTTACTTGGTAGCAGGAAAGGACCACAAGCTGAGATAACCTGACCCCCACCCAAAAGCAGACCATTCAAAGGAATGCCTGGCATTCCAAGTGCTGTAGATAAAAACACCTGGTAGGGCACATTCACCAGGACTCCCTAGACAAATGTCAGCCAATCAGGGGTCCTGAACCTTAGAGACCCTTCACCCCCATCTTTACTACTATAAAAACCCAATTCTAATTGAGCTTGGGGCTCTCTGGTTATTCTAATACATTGGACATGCAGAGAGACCACGTTTGCAAACTTGATTAAAATAAAGGCTCTTTGCTTTTACATACGGGACTCTTGGTTTCCTTGTTGGCTTTTGCGGGTCTTCATGGATTTGGGCATAACATTTCTTTCTATGAATGTTCTGCTTTCACAACTTGAATTTTGTAAGAGCTTGGACCGAATCAGGAAAGACACTAGAGTCAGGGCCAAGTTCACAACCAACCTCAAAACTGACCAGATGCATAGATTGTGTTTTGCTTGCTTTGCTGAACTGAACTAAAATCACCAGGTAAAGAGAGGACTTTTAACTTCAGGCAAACCTCATTTTACAGTGATCTATCAAAATGCTGCAGGAATGCTCATCTGAAATTTGAATTGATTTGTAGCTCTGTATCATTGCTGGAGATAACTGCAACATTACACATAAGGACTTTGCTTCTTCAACTCAAATAGAAACTAGTACTGGCTTCATACAGTTGTTTTGCCTATACAGTTCCTTTTTTAAAAAAGCTTGCATTTTTATTTCAAAATTTCTCAGTGTCATGCTATATTAAGAAACAAATTACTTTGCTGTCTTCTATCCTTGTAAGAGATCATTCATTCAGTAATTTACAGATCCTGGTCATTAAATTTTACTTTTTAAGTGACTTTAAAATTTTTGCCAATGAAAATTTCATTGGTAAAATTGATAGAATGATTTTATATTCACATTATAAATACTTGTACCAAAGACTTAACTTTTTAAATGGAAATTGTTATTTTGATTATCTGTTATGGCATGTTTTAAGTAAAAAAATAAAACTTCAACTGGAAAAAGATCCATAGTACAAATTAGCTACTCATTTTCTTTAGTTCTTTACTCAAATGCTGGCTTCCTGAAATTGCCTGTGGTTGACTTGTTTAAAGCATTGACAGTCTAATGAGACACAGCTTGGTGACAGAGCACTTGTGTTGTGTACCACAGGTCCAAAGTTTAATTCCCATTACCATTATTTACATATATGAGCAGCTTTACTCCCCACTGTATCCTGTCCTGATCTGTTTTTCTATCTTTCCTTAATTTATTTACTATATCACATGTTGTACATTTCATTTTTTTATCATGTTTCTTGCCTATTCTACCCAAGTGGGGCTTAGACTTCCTTCCATGTGTTTTGATCTGGGCAGTCCTGAATATTCAATGTGCAGGAAGTGTCCCCACATAAAAAAAATAATTCTGTTGTTTTGTCAATGAATAAATAAGTCAATCTTCATTTTGGTACAATTATTTTCTTTGCTGTTGTGCCTAGTTCATGGGGACCCCAAAAGTGAGTCTGCCAGAGAGACAGACTCACCAAAATGCAAAAGCAAGGTTTATTGTGTACACAATACAAGCCAGCAGGAACCTTGTCAAAGCAACTGGTGCAGCAGAGGCAAGAGGAGTTACCCCAGCCCTCTAGAGGGCATTATTTAGAGGCAAAACTCAGAAAAGTTACATTAGCAGGGTGTGGGGTGATGGGTTTCTAAGGTTTAAGACCCCTGTGGCTGACATTTGTCTAGGGGTGTCCTGGTGAAAAGCGATGGGTATGTGCTGGTAGGTGATCCTATCTACAATGGTTGCAATGTTAGGAATTTCCTTTGGATGGTCTGTTTCTGGGTGGTGCTGGGGTAGTCTCAGTTTGTGGTCTTTATCAGAACTGGGTATTGCCTCATGGTAAACTACTGAGACTCGGTCCTCTATTGAGTGTGTCATGGCTGGGTCCTACACACGCCATAAAGTAGAGAACATGTGTATTGGTTCAGATAAATGTATTGGTCATATGAGCACCAAAACTATGAGTTAATAGATAATAATATATAAGTAGGTCTTTGATAGCCTAGGTTTTAAGTGTGGGGAAAGGGAATAGACTTAAATAAGAAATAAAAAACTGAATTTACTGTGGGCAAAGTGGCTTTAGTTTTAGAAATGGTCCATCAATCATATGCCTGCCTACTCAATTCTCAGTGGTGAAGCACTTCCTCAGAGGTATAATTAAAATACACAAAACATTTTTTCATTTGAAAAAGCTGAGTCTAAAATTGAATTAAGAGGTTTAACTAAGTTCATAACTTTAAGGGGCTCTAATCTCACCTTTCTGGTTCAGCACAGAACTGCTTAAACTCTGTGCAGGACTCTGAAGCAAATTTCCCCTGGCCTTGGGCAAATTCTTAAATCTACATTTTATAGAATCCTTATCCATAAAATGGGATAATGCTGCAATCTGCCTCCTAGGAGCAATTAGGGAGATTTACCCACAGGTCTGTCTAATGCCAGATTTGGGAAGGGAAAGAACACTGCCACATAGATGCCAGTCACTATTTTGTATCACCTAACATCTTAAACCCCTTGGTTTTCTGTAGTTCATTTTATGGTTATCTGAACAATGGTCAGTCCCTATTTTCTTTTCTATTGAAATAAATTATATCTGAGATATTTACAATTAATTATACTTAAAGCTTCACTTAAAAAGGAAAATTATTTTTATTACATTTAATCTATTTTATTTGTGGGTGTTTCTCAGTGTGTCTCTGTGTAAGTATACATACCACAGTGACTATAGACAATAAATGCACAGTGCCTATATGAAATGCCAAAGTCAGATCATTCCTTACAGCATGCAGTCTCCAGGTATGGAACTTAATCAGTCTTGGTGTCAAGTGTCTTTACCAACTGAGCCTCCTTGCCTGGGGCCCCTCAAAATTTCATATTTTGAGACCAACAATGATATGAATCATCACTGTGTGTGGTTATTCATACTTAAAATATATAACATCCAGTAATTTGTTGGGTTCTCAGATTGATTTATCATCTTCAAGCAGTTTTATAGATGTATCTGTCTCTTTTTTAAGATAGATAGTCTCTAAGGGACTATAATTTGTTATGTTTGCCCACTGACTCAGTTGTATATTCTCTGCAAGTAGACCTGACCATTATAGCTTTTAATATTTAATCAGAAAGAATGTTTTATGTGTGTAAGGCTACCACAAAATATGTTGTCTATAATTGAGTGAAGTGTAAATGAAAGAACAGGAAGACTGAGAATATGTTGCTGACAAAGAGAAACAAGTCCACATCTACAACCCTAAAATGAAACAATGCAAATAAAGTAGAGGTAAGTGTTTCCACCCCAGGGCCAGTTGCCAAATCCTTCTCATGGTGTCTTTTTCTTTTCTCTCCTTAACACACACACACACACACACACACACACACACACACACACACACAGAGGAAATAAGAAAGTAAAACAATGCTACAATTCTCCTGAATATAGTCACTCAAATAAAGTGAGGGAAATGAACCCTCCACACCTCCTATTGTATTCATTAACTATTTCATCATCAGGAAATTATTGCATAGCACAGACTCTATCATATGGAAGGTGATGTATATTCCCTTAGTTATTAATTTATATGTATCAGATAAACAAGCTCCATAGATATAACATTGATAGTCAACATTTATATACAGCTCACTTCATGTCAGTAAGAGTCTCATAAGGATTTTCTGTCAGGAAATTGTTAAACCTTCAGAAAATCCTGCAAGGGTAGAAACATGTAACTGCTTTCATCTTACAAAAGAGAAAACTGTAGCTCAGAGGATTTAAGCAACTTCTCCAAAATCGTATGTTGACCCATGTTTTCTGCCCCACCAGGTCCTGAAGCCACTAAGTCCCAAAGAATCACACAGAGGTCTACATTAGTTATAAACTGATTAGCCTAGTGTCTCGGGCTTTTTATTAACTCTTATAACTTATATTAGCCCATAATTCTTGTCTGTGTTAGCCACGTGGCTTGGTACCTTTTTCTGCAAGGCAGTCACATCTTGAGTTCTCTGCATCTAGGTCACTACTCTGGATTGAAACTTTCCCCTTCCCATAATTCTCATTTTCCCACCTCTACTTCCTGCCTGGTCACCCCGCTTGTACTTCCTGCCTGGCTACTGACCAATCAACATTTATTAAACAAGTACAAGAAACAAATCTTTCCAGGGTAAAACCACTGCCCCACAGCAGTCATACATCTAGGGAGAGGAGCAGCTGAGATCTGAACTCAGACCATGTGTCCTCCAAACTCCTGATGTCCTCCTGAAGCTTCACCTGAAGCATTTCCAGAAACCTTAAGTTGGAGATGGGATCTTAACTTATAGTGGCTATCTGAGGAAATGTTGAGTTTTGGCCTGGTGATTCCTGCATTTCTAAATGCAATTATCTGCAAGTGAAATTGCCCAAGTATTTTATTGTACATATTTATTTTTATAATGGAGCAGGAAAAGTAACCTTGCTAAATCACCAGTTTCAGTCAGACAAGCCCGTAAGCATCTTGTAAAAGCATAGAATGGAAGGGACATAAAAGACTTCAAAGTAAGATACATAATGTTTAATTAAACTGGCCCAAAGTCACACACAAAAAATGACAGAATTGGGAGGCAGAACCATGTATTTTTGTCTCTAAATCTATGTGACTTGCAATATATGATGTTGTTATCTTAAAACTATAAGAAGCTGATACATAGCTATGGATGTGTGTGAATATACATTTATATAATAGAAGTTAAAATATAGGTAAAATGGAAAAGAACATAGTGACATACTTACGTAAGTCTAGTGTGGGTAGTTTTTCTGTCCATTTCTCTGAACTATACCATCACTGCATCCCAGTAGCTTTCCTTTCTGACTCCCTTTTCTTTTGCCATTTATTCTTGGATGATGAAGGTCAACGAAGCATAAAGGCTTGGATCTACCCTTGTGGCTCCTTGCTCGACACAGTCCAAGCAGATGAAAGCTTTAAATTTTCATCATCCGTCTCTTCCCCCTTTTGGGGAGTGGAGTGTGTGACTTAAGACAGTGCAGATCTTTATATCACAGGAAAAACTGCTAAAAGGGGTCTCTGAAAGAGTCAAAACCCACCATCTATTTAAAAACTGGGATACTTGAAAAGATGCAATGGGAAAGGTAGGAAAATTTCCTTTTGGGGGGGGTCATATTTGGTCATTGCTTGGTTACCAGAAAACATCCTTGTACATATACACTATATTTTCTTCTTGAGAATTAAAGGAAAAAGATGACATTAATTTGAAGAAGAGTGAAGATAGTTATATGAAAGGGTTTGGAGAAAAGGAAAAGAGGAAATATTGTGATTGTATTACAATTACAAACATTTTTAAATAGAAAGAAAGCTACCTTTGAAGTTATTAAACTGAACTCCTAACCCTCATCATATTACATTTCTAAGGATTTGTTAGCCATGCAAGTGAGCTAACTTGTGAGTTATAAATTGGCAGAATGTATCTTGTGTGTCTGGTTACTTTGGAAGAGAATAGAAGCCGTGGGTCTTAATGCATACCACTCTAATTCCTCCAGGACAGTTTCATTTATCACATCATGCTGTCCTCAGTCTGTACCTATTCTTGCCCATAGAGTTAATGTTTGATAGACATATGCTTAAATCATGTCTCACTTTGGGAGTGGTTTGCATGCTTGTACAAAACCCTTTTTAGAAAAGGAATTTTGCTTAGTGGACAAAAGAACTAGTTATATAAACCTGAAGACAAGAATTCTATCGCTGAAGCTCACTTCAAAGGCCAGATAGTCTGCTAACAGGAGCATTTATAATCCAAGCACTGCTACCAAGAGACAGGAGGATCTCCTGGAAGCTTGAAGTATTGTAAAGGGGCAGCAGAAACTATACAGACTGTCTCACTATGGTGTGTCTAGTGGGGTTAAAATTCTCTGATTCCCACATGTGTGCCATGGTGAACATGTGCCTGCATGCTGTGTGCATGAAAATGCACAATTAGTCAATAAGGACTTTATCTCTTTGCAAGTAAGTATTTTAAAGGGTAGCAAGTAAAGTATTTTCTTGTCTTTATAGTGAATTTTTCCAACCTGATTAAGTTGCCTATTTTTCCTTTAAATATCTATATACCTTAATTTGTTCTAAATTTGCCCTAAAGTATCATCATGACAGTGTAGCGATGTATTTAGTTCATTAACTTCAGATACTTTGCCTCTGATGTTTTGGTTTTCTTGGAATATGTTATTCTGAGAGGATAAAAAGGCTTCCCAAATAAAAATTAGATTTGGCAATAAAATATAGAATTACAGTGTCCACACCTGAGTCTTTAGAATACTTTTTGTTGGCTTGGAGTATTGGTGGCAAAGTTTTCATCCCATGTGTCTACTGTATTCTGTGGGTAGCATCAAGTGGAGAATAACAGTGACAATAATTCTATCATGGTATCTCAGCTGAGTAGAAGTTTCAAGATCAAACAGTGATGTCTGTCAGGATTAAGGAACTAGACGTTGGTCACACCCTGTCCAGAGACTTTCCATATTCTATCTGGCACATTTCGATCTGGCTATATTCTGTAAATGGACTCCAGAAGGACACCTTGGCTAATACTGTATTGCGATATTATTTAGTTATGGCCAGCTTAGTATTGTTGTTTGAGAATTCTTCCTAACATCCATGCTGCAAAGACCTGCTCCAGTCCAAAGTGATTTCCCCTTGTTCAGTTCTGTTCAGAGGCACATTTGCTATACAATTACTCTTCTTATATGTGAATATGGTTATTAAAGACTAGGCCTGGACATTGCCCAGGAAGTTTTGCAAACTGGGACAGTTACAATTGAGATGCCCATTGTGTTATATATCCAGGCTGAGAGGTTCATCTGTTTTCAGAAAAATACAGACATTTCTGTTCTATTGCAGTAGGAAGAAGAGGCACTTTCTGAATAGAATACAGGAGCAAAATAGCTGTATCCTACACAATGCAGACTCATAATGGAAAACAAATTTGACCCATTTTATAACAACAATGAAAAAAAGTTCACTCCTTTTGGTGGTTTGTGGTCCCATATACTGTCTTTGGACTGACAGAAATTAACTACACCATATTGCCCAATTATACTGTACTCTCTTTTATCAAGGCCTGTATAAAGTGCGGAGAATTTATAAAATTTGGTGCCAGGTTGTACAGATGGAAAAGAGATGAAAAAGAGCATGAAAAGAATTGCACAATGATAATTGATGTGTTATTTTAGCTTGGTGAAGTAACATAAGTAGAAGGAGTAGGCAAGGATTTGGTTTTCATCCAACTGAATCATCTTTAAACCATGTGCAAAAGGGATTGGGATCTTAAAGAAAATGGCCATTGAATCTGTCCTTCATGTTATTTAAACATTTGGAACCATTGGGAAGATGTATAGTGGAGCCCAGCTTGAGATTCAAAGCTTTGTCATTGACTGAGGTTTATACCTCCAGCAAATAGCTTCAGTGTGATTCCCAAGAATGAATTATATAGGTTTTAAGTACCATTTGCCGTATTGGAGTCCTTAACGGGCTGTAGGCATTTCCAGTTTGGCTTAACAAATTTATGTTTATCATTCACAAGGTAAAAATGAAGCTCAAAAAGCTAATAGTTGAAAACCATAAGCAATTAGATTAACTCAGGGTATCAGAGAAAACATGGATTAGTAGGGGGAAAATGTAAACTTCACTCAAATACCAAAATTAGAAGAAAAATTAAGGAAAAAACTAAAGATTAGATGTTTCAGAGTCAGATAAAAGAAGAGATGTATTTCTTTGCAGTGAGTTTAGCAAGTAGACAAAGCGAGTATGGACACAGAAAACTGGTTTTGGAAGTTGGGGTGAAGGAATCACGACCCAGGTGCAAGAGTAGTAACAGAGTAAGATTTTAATTATAATTAGATAACAAAAGAAGTATATGAAGGAAGAAATCTATCAGCCAAGAGAAAGAAGGAAACAAAGTGGGCAGATGAAATGTGACAGTCTCCAGCATATTATGGAGGAGCAGGCCCCTTGTTCCATCCCGCCCGGCTCCCATCCGTCTGGCTAGCTTAACTCCCGAAATAATTACACAGAAACTGTATTTATTGAAATACTGCCTGGCCCATTAGCTCTAGCCTCTTATTGGCTAACTCTCACATATTCGTTTAACCCAATTCTAATAATCGTGGCTTACCAGGAAAGATTCAGCGTGTCTGATCTGGCAGCTTTATGGCAGATGGCTCTCCCTGACTCTGCCTTTTTTATTCCAGAATTTTGTTTTGTCTCCTCCACCCACCTAAGGGCTGCCCTATCAAAAGGTCAAGGCAGTCTCTTTATTCAACCAATGAAAGCAACAGAAATACAGAAGGACCTCCTACACCATTTCCCCTTTTTCTGTTTAAACAAAAAAGAAAAACTACGCCCATATTCCCAAATATTGTTTATAAATGTTATTTTACATTTAAAGGGGGATATGATATAGATATGAATAATTTGCATTGTTATAAATTTTGATTTATTGAAACAAGTTTAAGGTCAATTTTGTTTTATATATATGTATTTCTGATCTTGATTAAGGTATTGTGATTGTGTAGTACATTTAAAAATGTAATGTATAATTAGAAAATATAGGTTGTTAATGGATAATCATTGATAATAGTCAAGTTTGTAGTCATGTTAGTTAGATTTTCTAGATGTGCATAAATATATTTCAGATAGGTATTCTTTATATCATTCAAAGACTCAAAATATGACATTTAAAATGTTTTAATAACTTAGAGCTTTTCATGACAATGAGACACGTCTGCTCCTGGCAGCACCAGCTACTTCAAGAGAAAGATGGACATCAAAGAGGCTCCTTAGCCATTTGGGCAAGAAAGTGCTCTTTCCTGGACTGTTACATAAACTGGACATGAAGAACCCACAGAGAGAGGACTACTGAACTTTTCTAAAGGTGAGATGATCCTTTGGGGTTCCTGTTTCATAAAAGAGTCTGTGAAACATTGTACAGGACACAAAAGAAAGTGACTGAACTACCTTTAAATATTCCTGCTTCATGGAAATGTCTGCTGGACACTATGGGCCTGTAGGCTGAAGATGGATGCCCCAACGGCACAAAATAACTTTGGGTGACTGTACAGAAAGCAAGATGTCTCTGTCACTTCTAGAGTTTTGGAAGTTGCTTACTTCTTGTTTACTTAGGTAATATTATATCCTTCTGGAGTCTTTGATGGAGTTAAAAATAGATAGATAGTTATAGTATCCCTTTGTCATGATATAATATAAAATAGATACAAATATTGTAACTATAATTCTTGCTTGATAACTGTTTTGTTATATGTAATTTTACTATGTTAAAGTTGAAGCCTTCCTTTTGGTTTAAACAAAAAAGGGGAATTGGTGTATGAGGTCCTTCTGTATTTGGGTTGCTTTCATTGGTTAATAAAGAGATTGCCTTGGCCTTTTGATAGGGCAGCCCGTAGGTGGGCATAGTAGACAAAACAAAATACTGAAAAAAAAGGGAAGAGTTACAGATGCAATAAATCTCCAGCCTGAGATGGACGTAGGTTAGGATCTTCCCAGTAAGCCATGACCCCGTGGTGATACATAGATTACTAGATATGGGTTAAAGCAAGATGTGAGTTAGCCAAAAAGAGGCTAGATATAATGGACCAGGCAGTGTTTTAAATGAATACAGTTTCTGTGTAATTATTTCAGCTATAAGGTAGCCGGGCACCAGGAACGCAATGGGAGCTGGGCGGCCGGGACCAAAAGCAGGCCCGCACCTCATTACTGCACTCCAGTGACATTCATAAAGAGATGTAGGATTTTCAGGGAGAGAGAGATGTTTGTACGCAGCTAGTTATAGCTACAATATATTGAAAATTCTTTAGCAGCCCAGTATTTATAGTCAGGAAATATCAAGAACCAGGTACCACAACTGACAGCCCGACTTTAAGCTCATTTCTATTTTCCCTCTTGCCTTATTCTCTATATGTCTATTATGTTACACCTTGGGAATGGAAGAGTGTTAAATCATATATTATTTATCTGGCACACTGTATACATGCATTTACTTTTGTGTCCTCTCCAGTAATCTTCCAAATGATTACCCATATTTTAATTCTTGAAATTGATTTTTATATTGTATCTTTTTATATTTTTTTCAGGAAAATGCATGTGGAACTGCCACTTAGCAGAGCAGTCAGACCCTTCCCTGTTGCAGAGTACAGCTATTAATAATATTTCATTAGAGTCTCATAAGTTGCAGGTACTTTTAGATATTAAGACTCATTTTAACGCATGTCTAATCTAGCCCTTTCTGTCTTAAACTTGTGTACCACAGCTTTCATAGTAGGTATTTGTCATACCTGTGATTCCTGTCTGGGACTTACACTGAGAAAATGATGTGTGCAACAAGTCTTCTTTTTTTGTATTTTATGGTTTCACCTCCTCTCTGTGTTTACTCTTCCAGTGTTCAAAGTAGGGAGGGAAAATGCAATTTTCACATGAACATTTACCAGCTGTCTCACCTTGGCTCTGTGTGATTGGTACTCAGTTACTAGCTATTTCATAAAATTTTTCATGATGGGGGATATTCAATTACGCTGTCAACCCCAAGTTATCATTTGCATTAATTAAATAAAATTAACCTTGGGTTGCAGGCTGAATTAGCAACTAGTTGAGAGTAAGTAATCATCGATCATTAGAGGGCATCTGGAAGAGATAGAGAGATGCCCTAGTAGTAGGGAGAGATATTGACTGGAGCAGCTGGTTTTTGTTTTGCTGGAATGGAAGGATGGGCTTTATGGGAGATACCAACAAGGAGAGCAGGTTAGTTGGCTCCTACTCAACCTCTCTGAACTAGCAGGTTTTCACCCAAACTTTTGAACCTTGTTTATAAATAGAACAATAGAGATTTAATTAAAGTTGCCTTTAGCTTCAGTGACAGAGCTGGTGCCTGTGGGAACAGAGCTGCTGTCAGGCTGTGGCCTGAGTGGTGGGACCACTGCCAGGGAGGCAGGCTAGTAACTATGGAGTTGCAATTTGTGGCTCTAATAGCAGTAGATGAAGGTGCAGACACTATGATGAAGATAAAACAACAGTTGGCCCTCCAAAGTGTGGCATGACCACATGGACTGAGACGTTATCCCAGCCATCTCTGCTGCAGCTGCTGCCTAGGTCTTTTCATGCACACACTTACAGCAATAGACTGTTGCTTGCTGGGACTCCAAAAAGCAGGTTTGCACTTGTCAGTTGTGGGAGGGGCTTGAGTTTACTGCACACACTCCAAACAAACTGAGAAGTCAACAGATTGGGTGAAATACCCAGGAAGTCATTTAGGAGAGTGTCAAATAATATTAAAAAGAAAAATCTTTTCCACATTAAGAATAGGGAACATAACAATGCAGGGTTCTAGGACCCTGTATACTTCTACTATGGGTGGTTTGAAAATGGAAATTTAAATGCGGAGATAAATGACTTAGCTGGTATTGACATTAACATTGACTGTAATTACTATCAGTCTGGTAATTAATATTTTATCCTTAAAAACTGGTTATATAACTATAGAAAATATGATAACTAAACTGATAAGATACAAACTTTAGAAAGACTTACTGGTGATAAGATATAAGTGTTAGAAACACTCAAAATTGAGAATTAAAAAATTTGATTTGTAAGATACAAGTACTTCGAAAGAATTAGTAATGAAAACTTTAAAAAAAATTGACAAGCCTTAGAAGGACTTATTATTGATAAGATACAAACTTCAGAAATACTTCCAATAAAAATAAGAAAAATACTCAGACACATACAGAGTAATTTAAAGCAGAACCAACTTCACCATTGTTTTATGAAACTGAAGAGGAGTTGCCTAAGGTTATTAGAAGACCAAGCTTAATTCATCCAGCTACCATACATGAACGACAACCAGATGATAGACCCCAAGGCTATGCAGAAGTTAATTGGAATCCTGTAGAAATGATAGATTTGAGAAATATAAGGAAGAGGTCCTTTCATAAGGTGTAAATTCACCCTTTTGAAGCAGAGGTTAAATTCATGGGTAATAGGAGCAGAATTTTTTCCACAAGACTGGAAGGAGTTGGCTACAGCAATATTGGTTGTCATCAGTTACAGTGGAAAATATATGGTGGAAAGAGGAAACCAGGTTCATAGAACGGCAAAGTAGCACTAGAGGAATAGAAATTTCCC
Organism: Ondatra zibethicus; assembly: GCA_004026605.1. NCBI lineage: Eukaryota > Metazoa > Chordata > Mammalia > Rodentia > Cricetidae > Ondatra > Ondatra zibethicus. The sequence continues at coordinate 12,500 of PVIU01031600.1, forward strand.
AAGATCAGCTTTTTGGTGAGGGCCAGTATGCTGATTTCTAAGACAATTTGTCTTTGCAGGTGTCACACATTAGTTCCATGTCTTGTAGTAGCTTTGAATGTTTGGGTCAAGAGAGATCAATTATGAACTCTTAATGATTTTCAGAATTTGTTGGGAGATATTAATTGGCTACGGCCCACCACTGCATTAACAACTCAAGAACTAAGTAATTTATTTTAAACCTTATGAAATAATAAGGAATTAAATGGTCTAGGAAAACTATTAGCTAACACTGAGGGAGACCCGTCCACGAGGCTTTCTGGCCACTTAGGGCCCCCCTCTACTGACTTTGCTGCATATCCCAACCCTGCTCGCCCCCGGGTATCCCTTTTCATCTGTGTGGTCCTAGCTGCACCCGAACTCAGCCTATCCGGACTGAGGCCTTGGGGGAAGGGTGAGTCCACTGCTAGAGTGCCCCCCTTATCCCATGGAGCTGAGTGGAGCAGAGCGGGCAACTCTCAGTAAGCCTACCCTTGGGACTGGGAATCCCTGGGCAAGCAAGGAGTCCTACCTAGCGTTGGCAGATTCATTCAGATCCTGTTACATCCGGACACCACAAGGGGCCCTGATCCAGTGCTGGCAGAGATATCTGGACCTAATGCGAGGTCCTGGGGCAGCAAGGGCCACTGATCCAGTGCAGGCTGATACGCCCGGACAGAGGGACTAAGCCACCGAGACTCTCCCTAACACGTTTGAAGGAAGAGATGGGCAGGCGCCAATCAAAGAATTCATCCAACAACCTGAAAAGCAACATGATAACACCAGAATCCAGCGATTATGGAACAGGAAAACCCAAGCAACCTATCCCAGATGAAGTAGAAGAAATTGACTTTAAACGTAACTTTATAAAAGTTATAGGGTCCTTTAAAGAAGAGGTGAAAAACTCCTTTATCGAAAGGGATGAGAAAACTAACAAAAAGTTAGAAGAAATGAATAAATTCCTCAAAGATACCCAAGAAAACCAAGAAAAAGCAATCAAACAGGTAACAGAAACAATTCAAAACTTGAAAACTGAAATGGAGGCAATGAAGAAAACACAAACTGAGAGATGGCAGGAAACGGAAAATCTGGATAAATGAACGGGAACCACACAGACAAGTATAACCAACAAAATACAAGAGATAGAAGAAAGAATCTCAGATGCAGAAGACACGATAGAGAAAATAAACTCAGTGATAGAAGAAAACAACAAATCCAACAAATTCGCAACACAAAACATCCAGGAAATCTGGGACACCATGAAAAGACCAAATCTAAGAATAATAGGGATAGAAGAAGGAGAAGAATTCCACTCCAAACGCCCAGAAAATATATTCAACAAATTTATTGAAGAAAACTTTCCGAACCTAAAGAAGGATATTCCTATGAAGGTTCAAGAAACATACAGAACACCAAATAGGCTGGATATAAAAAAATCATCCCCTCACAATATAATAATCAAAACACAAAACATACAGAATAAAGAAAGAATATTAAGAGCCTCAAAGGAAAAAGGTCAAGTAACATATAAGGGTAAACCTATCAGAATTACACCTGATTTCTCTATGGAAACCATGAAAGCCAGAAGGTCTTGGATAGATGTGCTGCAGACACTAAGAGACCATGGATGCAAGCCCAGACTACTATACCCAGCAAAGCTTTCTTTCACCATCCATGGGGAAAACAAGATATTCAAGGATAAAAACAAATTTAAGCAATATGTAGCCACAAACCCAGCCTTACAGAAAGTACTAGAAGGTAAACCAGAAACTAAAGGAAGCAAACAACACCCATAATAACACAGGCATCTAACAACCCTACACCACCTCAACACAAAGAAGGGAGACACACAAACCCTAACACAAAAAAGAAATTAACCGGTATGAACAACCACTGGTCATTAATAACACTTAATATCAACGGACTCAACTCACCTATAAAAAGACACAGGTTAAGAGAATGGATACAAAAACAGGATCCAACATTCTGCTGTTTACAAGAAACACACCTCAACCACAAAGACAGACATTATCTCAGAGTAAAGGGTTGGGAAAAGGTTTTTCAATCAAACGGCCCTA
>PVIU01031601.1:0-14592 GCA_004026605.1 Ondatra zibethicus
GGGATGGGGGTGGGCCTTGGACTTCCAACAGGGCAGGGCACCATGCCCTCTTTCAAGGAAGAAGGGGGAGGGAGGAGGGGTGGGGGGTAGTGGGAGGGGACCGGGAGAAGGGGAAGAAAGGAAAAAAAATTTTATTTCTTTAATTATGTTCTTGAATGGAAAAAATAAAACAAAACAATGTATGGAAAAAAAATAAAAACTGGCAAGAAGCAACTTAAAGGGGATATTTGTGTTGGTTCATGGTTTAAGAGGACATTGTTTATTATGGTGGGGAAAATATGATAGTAGGCAGCTCTCTGGTGATGGGAGCATGAAGCAGCTGCTTGCTCACTTCTCAGCAGACCAGGAAGCAGAGAAAAGGGAATGATAGGACTCTGCTCTTTCAATTTCTCTCTTTTTATTCAGTCCAGGATCCCAGCCCATGGGGTAGTACTGTCCACATTTAAGGAGGATCTTCTGTTTTACTTCTCATTTCAGTTAATTCTCTCTGGATATGCTCTCTTGTATATACCCAAAGGTGTGTCTTACTAGTATCCAAAGTGTTTCATAATCTAATCAAGTTGACAGTCCAGATTAGCCATCATGTGTGTTTTCCCCAATGCTTGCAGTTTCTAAAGGAAAACAAGCACTTGGCTGTTAGATTTTGCTGTTCTGTTATAGAGAAAAGACTTTAGAGAACTAATTACTCAGGCTTGAAATGAGTAGGAGGACTAATATTTCTTCAGTGTTGTCATCTAAGCAAATTGTGTCCCATGTTTAATAATCTTCCAGGGACAGTTTATTATGTCCTGATAATGAAGGAGAAATTGAACTTCCAGTAAACATTACAGTACAGCTGATTGCTTGTCTGGCTTTTAGTCCACTTATTTAAAAGCTGTTCAATTATTACCCATGGTAATCAGTGAAGATAAAATTGCAGATGCATTTGTGTACTCTTGGTAGATTTTTAGCCTTTTGGTACATCTATCACTTTGTGAGTCTTTTCTTTAAAAAACAAACAAAACAAATAAAAAGCCCACACAAGTCAAAAATCAGCAAGCTGGGAGAGTTAAGGGAAAGTGGTTTAGGTGTCCCCTGTGTGTGGGCCATGGGTGCCAATGAGGACATGTCCATGGGTCAGGCTTATGGAGATGTGAAAAATCAAGACTTTCCAGGGCTTTGGACCTGGTGAGGTGGTAACCATGGCCCACTAACTGTTGAGTATCTTACCATGGTTTTTTCTTTAAGTAATACAGGGTGCCTCGTGCATCAAATAGAACATATTGGAAGACTCTGGGTCATGTATAATGAATGATACCTCCAGTATCCAGCTTGATAGATGGACAGAATGCAGAGATGGCTTCCAGGAGCCAGCAGAGGACCCTGGTGAGCAATGGGGAAAGGGAGTAGGCTGACAGCTAGCCTTAAGATGATGTGCCTCACTGTGTGGTTGCCAGAGGAAGATGATTGCTATGACTTATCTGGTCAGTGTTCTCAGAGAAAGGCAGTCTTCAAACATAATTATCAATATTGAGGTGGCATGTTCAAACTTTTTAAGAACATAAGTTAATAGGAAGTTGTTGGAAGGAGACCACTTGTTCTTCCCAGCCACCCGGCTAGCTTAGACCCGACATAATCACACAGAAACTGTATTAATTAAATCACTGCTTGGCCCATTAGCTCTAACTTCTTATTGGCTAACGGTTACATCTTAATTTAACCCATTTTTTATTAATCTGTATATCGCCATGTGGCAATAGCTTACTGCAAAGTTTCATCATACTGACTCTGGTGGCAGCTCCATGGTGTCTCTCTCCTCCTCCCTTCTTCCTCCTAGCACTCAAGCTTAGTTCTCTCTACGTACCTAACTTCTGCCCTGTTGTAAGTCCAAAGCACTTTCTTTATTCACTAACCAATAAAAGCAACACATAGACAGAAGGACCTCCCACACCAGAAAGTAGCAAGAACAGCATATGACCTCATCTTAATGTGTGTCTGTATCCATGCATCTCTGTTTACATGTGTTTTCATCTTCCTGTGGGTCAGGTAGGTAATAGCAGGAAGTCATACATACTGTGGTTTCCTGTAGAATATATTTATTTACTAAATGCTGTGGTTTGGGTTTTGTTGGAAACTTGGTCCTCAAATTCATGTGTTTATGGTATCTGGAGGTAAGGCCTTTGGAGGATGATTAGGATTAGTTGAGGTCACTGTCCCATGATGACAATAATGGCTTGATATGAAGAGAGAAAGAAGTAGGAGGTTAGCATGTTTGCCCTTTCTTGTCATGTGAGTCCTTCCATCATGTTATGATACTTACAAGGGACTTACCAGTGCCAGCAACCTGTTCTTGCATTTCTTCTAAACTTCCAGAACTGGAAGCTCAAGAAATCTCTATTCTTCATGTTTATCAGTGTGTATTTAATTTTGTTAGAACAGGAGAAAACAGACTGAGACACCCAAGTATTAAAAACTTACTTCTTTCCTAAAGCCAGCATCCCATAAATATTTTATATGCTCCCCTTTTCTCAAAGTATATTGTAGAACTGAAAAATACTAGGGAAACATGGAGTATGGTAATAAATTCATCAGAAAGATCAAAGTCAAAAATTAAAAAAAAACTAATAATCTAACAGATGTCTTTCTGGCCCATACTAGCCTGACTTCCAGGTCTGTTTTATATATGCAGGATACAGAAAGATAACAGACTTGATTTTGTTAGTATATAATAGTATCTCATGTTGTCCAAGCAGGCTTTGGATTCCCTATGTGGCTGAGACTAGCATTGAACTCCTGATATTCTTGATTCTACCTCCCAAATACAGGAAATTGCAGGTATGCAGTATCATACCCAATCATATTGGACCTTTAAAACAATCATTTTTAAATTTTTATGTGTATGTGTGTTTTGTCTATGTATATGACATGGAAGCTAGAAGATGGCATCAGACCTCCTGGAGTTGAAGTTATGGATGTTTGTGAGTTGCCATGTGGTTACATGGACTTGAACTTGGGTCCTCTGAAAGAGCAGTCAGTGCTCTTGGTCACTGAGCCATATCCCCACATGATATTTGCCTTTTTATGTTGCAGGGAGCCACTCATTTGTTCCTGGCCACTTAGACCTGAAATAATCACATAGTAACCATATAATTTAAAGCACTGCTTGGCCCATTAGCTCTAGCTTCTTATTGGCTAACTCTTACATATTAATTTAACCCATTTCTGTTAATCTGTATTTTGCCACATGGCTGTGGCTTACCAGCTAAAGTTCTGGTGTCTGTCTCTGTCAGGGCTACATGGCTTCTCTTTGACTCTGCCACCTTCCTCCCAGCATTCAGTTTAGTTTTCCCCACTTACTTAAGTTCTGCTCTGCTATAGGTCTTAAGCAGTTTCTTGGTTCATTAATGGAAATCACAACACACAGAGGGGACTCCCACATTACCTCCCCTTTTTTGTTTAAATAAAAAAAGGTTTTAACTTTAAACATAGTAAAATTACATACAACAAAATGGTTATCAAGCAAGAATTACAGTTACAACATTTATCCACTTTATCTTTTATCATAGCTAAGGAAAACTATAATTATAACTATTCTTCAACTCCATCAAAGACTCCAGAAGGTTATAATATTACCTAAGTAAACAGGAAGTGTATTGTAAGAAACTTCCAAAACTCTAGAATTGACAGAGATATCTCACTGTCTGAAATAGCCACGCAAAGTTCTTCTGTACTGTTGGGTCATCCATCTTCATCCTACAGGCCCATAGTATCCAGCAGACTTTTCTACGAAGTAGGAAATTTCAAAGACAGTTCTGCCTATATTGGCAGTTTGTCAGTCACTTTCTTCTGTGTCCTGCAGAATGTCTAGCAGACTCTTTCATGAAACAGGAACCCAGAAGGATCATCACACTTTTAGGCAAGTTCATCAGTCATTTCTCTGCAGGTCTTGCATGTCCAGTTCATCAAGCAGTCCAGGCAAGAGCAGTTTCTTGCCCAAATGGCTAACCAACTCCATAAGGAGCCTCTTTGATGCCCATCTTCCTCTTGAAGTTATTGGTGCTGCCAGGAGCAGATGTGTCTCACTGTCATGAAAAGTACTAACTTCTTAAAACATTTTAAATGCCATATTCTATAGTCTTTGAAAGGTTTGGAGAATACCTATCCATCTGAAATACACATCTGTCCATCTAGAAAAATCTAACTAACATGACTACAAGCTTGACTATTATAGACGACTCTCTAGTAACCTATATTTCTTAATTATAGATTATACTTTTAAATGAGATGCACAAGCACAATACCTTAACCAAGAGCAGAAATATACATATAACAAAATTGACTATAAATCTGTTCAATAAACCAAGATCAATACCAATACAAATCTCTATAGCATATCCCCCTTTAAATGTAAACAAATATTTATAAACAATATTTGGGAATATGGGCATAGTTCTTCTCCAAACTTTTCCTGCTTTTTTGGGGGGGCAAAGTAATTTTTGGGGGGATGTTCACAGCAACCTTTCAGGGGGTCTTGGTCCATCAAACCACATTAGTCTGGAAGGATTCCACAGGTTCTCATACTCTGTGGAAACAAAAGAAGAGCCTCTTTTCCAAAGCATCATATCCTTAGATTCAAATTCTAAAGTCAAGATGCCTTTATGTTGGTTTAACTTAGCAGTATATTCAATGAAATGTCCCTCTGTATTTAGCTCCTCCACAGTCAAAAAATTCAAAGAAAACACAATAATATGCTTAATCCAGACTCTCAATGAATTTTCCATCTTTATGTGGCTTATTTTTCTTTACTCCTTTTAATCTATGACTGTCTGTACTCTGTCTCTTTAAAGACTTTGTTTTATTTTCTTCTAAACCATTTACTCTATATTCTTTATCTTCTCTCTCCCAAGCCTATGTGCATTTTTTAAACACTGTGTATTGTTTATAGGTCTTTTATGTCTGAATCTGTGCTTATTGTGCATCTGTAATTCTTTACTGACTAGAAGTGCTTCTTAAAATGCTAAGCACTTCTTCCATTGTTAGGGGAAATATGGCACTGACTGCTTGCCCAGCACAGTCCAGCATGGAGGAGCTGTTCGCTTCCACTGAAAGCCATGCTCACAGCTCCATTTCCAAGTATGCAGTGGGTGTATGTCAAGCCATTAAGCAGTTGTAGCATTCTGTTCACAAACCCCACTTAAATGCTCCATAGCTGGACTTCCTGATGAAAGAGTCAGAGTTCACTCTGGCAGCATGGCTCAAAAAGCCTCGGAGCCGGCATTTCAAAATGGAGCAGCTTTTTTTCTGCTGTTGTTGACTCAGGGAAACCTCTCTTAAAGGAGCTACAGCACGCCACCAGCAAACAGCAAGAAGCTGTGTTAAACTCTGTATTTTTGTATCTAGAATTCATTTTTAAGCCCTCTCAGGTTTTAAGTGGATTTTAATCAACCACATTGCTGCCAGTTTGTTGGAGGAAGCCTCTCATTTGCTCCCAGCTTCTTAGAACATTCTAAACCATTTACTCTCTACTCTTTATCTTCTCTCTCCCAAGCCTATGTACATTTTTTTAAACACTGTATATTGTTTGTAGGTCTTTTATGTCTGAATCTGTCTTACTGTGCATCTGTAATTCTTTACTGACCAGAAGTGCTTCTTAAAATGCTAAGCGCTTCTTCCATTGCTAGGGGAAATAATAATAATAATTATTATTTAAATAATAATAAACCATATTATTTAAATCACTGCTTGGCCATGTGGTTACATGGAATTAAACCTGGGTCTTCTGAAACTGTAGTCAGTGCTCTTGGTCACTGAGCCATATCCCCACATGATATTTGCCTTTTGTGCTACATTGTGACAATTTATTCAATTAAAAAATGTTTCTTAAGGTTTCAATGACAGGATTCTGCTTCAGTACCTTGATACTAGCAAATAAATGTAATGATAATGTAAAAGAGCAATCAAAACGTAATTCCAGAGAAATACTAAAGATGCTCCTGTCTCTAACAGCCACCCTCTGCTTTTTGAAAATCAAGTCACAAGATTAAAAGCTGGGAGGAAATCAAGAGGAAAAAGACAACCAAAAGACCGAGCACCCCATCTGATGTCCATCTAATCATGAAATCAAGTAACTTCTTCCTAGAATGTCATCAGAGACACAGAGTTGTAAAAGGAAAAAAAATAGTAAAACTAGTTCACAAATTAACATGACTATTTCAAGAGCTTTAATGACTGCTTAAAAAACAAAGAAACAGAATTGGAGAACCATGGTTTCATTTTTAAAATACAGGAAGGCCAGGCAGTGGTGGTGCTCACCTTTAATACCATCACTCAGGGAGGCAGAGGCAGGTGGATCTCTGTGAGTTCAAGGCCAGCCTGGTCTACAGTGTAAGTTCCAGGATAGCCAGAGGTACATAGAGAAACCCTGTCTCAAAAAAGCAAAAAATAAACACAGGAAAATAAAGAACAGTGTTTATAATTTTACATAAAAATTTCTGAAAAAAATATAAATATCTCATCACAAAATAGTTTAGAGATAAAAAGTGCCTTAATGAGAGCCAGACTAAAGTTACACCAAGAGAGCAGTTGTCTTCTGTTCACTTGTCCTGACCACTTCGATTCTGACCACAAGGATTCTGTTACTTACTGTCTTAGGGTTTCTTTTACTTTGAAGAGCAACTCTTATAAAGGAAAACATTTAATTGTTGCTGGCTTACAGTTGAGATGTTTTAGTCCATTATCATGGCAAGAGTCATGGTGACATGCTGCTGGAGAAATAACTGAGAGGTCACATCCAGATCCAAAGGCAGCAGGAATAGTGAGTGAGCCACTAGGCATGGCTTGAGCTTCTGAAATCTCAAAGCCCACCCTCTAGTGACACACTTTTTCCAACAAGACCATAGCCACTCCAAAAAGACCACACCTGCAATAACACCACTCCCTATGAGTCTATGGGGCCATTTTCATTCAGACCACCACACTGGGTTAAATTAAATTGCAATCAGAAGCTTATTATGATAGCGAAGGAACATACACAGAGGAAAGAACCATGAAGAATTGACCTCCATGCTGTGCCTTTCTGGTCTTGTCACATAGATAACACTTACAAAGTAAACCATTTCCTACTGTTAGATTCTATCTTTTCAAGGTTTCACAACCTTCCAAAACACTACCACCATCTGAGAACCAAGTGTTCAAACACAAGAGACTGTGAAACACATTTCACATTAAAAGTATAATAGCATGTATTACTCATATGAAAGTAAAGAAAGAAAGCTGCATTGAGTTGTTAGTGCACTGGTTTTAATTTGTAATTTCATTGTCCAAAATCATGGCTTTAGTTATCTGTTGAATTTTATCATATTTTTCACACTAAACATTGAATTAGGGAATTTTTTCACCTTAAATTTCTCCTTGCATTCTGAAATATTTCCCACAAATACTATTTGTTAAAATAAGTATCTGCTTTCTAACCTACAAAGCAAATGGATATATGGTGCTGTTAACTTATTATGAGCCATTTTGCTTCAGTTTAAAAAGAGCCCTATAAAGAAGATTGATAATCAGTGGAGATACTCTACATCTGCATACTCCCTGGTCACCCAGGCACCTTAATGATAGCTTACATCATCAGGAAGAAAAGCCTTCAGTAATGGCTTTGTGATTCCAGAGCAAAGCAGCTGTCCTAGAAAAAGTACCTCCTTCCTGGTTCTGCTCAGCAGTTCTGAAAAAACCCTCCTCAAGTGAGTTGCATGGTAGAATCTTTGTGATTGATTTACTCGAAGCCCAGACATTTGCTCACCGAAACAGCATTGTTGAAGCAACTTTGGACTATTTGCTGAGTCTTACATTTACTTGGCTGGCTTCTAACTTGCTGTGTAGCCAAAGTTGGCCTTGAACTCCTGGTTCTTAGCTTTGATTCTCACATTCTCTGATTAGGGGTGATAGGTGCTACCATACTCAGGTGAATGAGCTACTTTGATACTACCAGGTAGCACACTTGTCTATGGGGAGACATTTCTGAATTCCAGGGATGGAGCTACATCTTGCTGATTGTGTCTGCATCAGTACCCTGGTCAGCTAGTCCCCTCTGGAGGTTATTCATCTCTGTGTGTCTCCATCTCCTTACTGTTTATATACTTGCTTTGTAACTAGATTCTACTTGTATGTCCTGGGGATGAAAAAGTACCTGCACCATAGGCCTGTGTACATCTACTTTGAGTGTTTAAAATATGCCTGATACATAGGTGGAATTCAAGAAATACTAGCTGCTTATTGTGTGTATGTTCTATAATGAACTGTTATGTGGAAATTGTGCAGTGAATATTATAGTCAAGGGGAAGGAAACATGTTATTTTCTCATTTGTTTCCTCCCCGAATAACTCATTGTTTCTCAGTTGAGAATTTTTCCTTTGGAGATTACCTATGTATAATGAGAAAAATTAAAGACTTTTGTTTTCTCTCTTGCAAACAATAAGTGAATGATAGGTGGAGGCAAGGCTTTGCAGATATAGTCACCTTTACTCTATTAAGCACTGGGAAAGGAATCATCATGACTGCTTGTTATTTACTTACCTCTGTTTATTTTGTGTTAATGCTTTTTGAGGCTTGCCTGGCTGTGCTAGCTATTGGCAGTAGCAAACTCTAGTTTGAAATTTATAGTGGCTGTTTCTTCAGGTATTTTATAGCAAGATTAGCTAATACCTTATCAAATGCTTTACAGAAGTTGGAAATGCCATGGAAAGGGGAGGAAATGCTGGGCATTTAAGTAGTAAATGTACAGGTTGAAGTCATTTACCTTAGAGCATATTTCTTATGAGGCCACATTGCCAAAGTTGAAATACTGCTTTTTCTGTTTAAGTTGCTTTTTATACATTTTATACCACTGTGTACAATGCATAGCTTTGTATTTTCCTCCTTCCATATCTCTAGTTAGAGAAACCTTTTAAGAGTCCTGGAAATTGCTCAACTCACTCTTCTTGAAGCTTGTTCTTCATAGATTCTCATTGCTGCAGTTTTGAGAATATTCTTCCGCTTTTGAGCTGAGTCTGGAGGTTGACAAATGGGTCTCTGTCTATAAGCCATTGTTCAGTTGGCTCATATTGATTATTGCAGTAAGTGTTTTGAATCTGTCTGGATTCTTCTTATCAGTACTATTTTTTTTTTCATTTCACCATCTCTTTATTTACTTGGAGTATTGTTAGTTCCTTGAACAGTAAGTGATAGAAAAAGATCTAACTCTGTTAATAATTCATATGTCTGAATATGAAATGCACCCCCCTCCGTAAACTCATGCATGTGAACACTTGGTCCCCAGTAAGTGGTGCTGTTCAAGAATGTAATGGAATTATTAGGAAGTGGGGCCTTGTTAGAGGAAGTAAGTCACTGAGGGTGGGCCTAGGACTTTCATATCCTGGCCCCATTTCTTGTTCATTCACTCTCTGCTTCTGGACTACTGGTGGAAACCAACCCACCAGCCTTATACTCCTGCTGCCAGTCCTTTTACACCAGAATGGGCAGAATTCCCCTGGAACTTGGAGCCAAAATAAATCCTTCCTCTCTTAAGTCAACAAAGTCAAGGTATTTATCACAGTAACAAATCACAGAAGCAAATCCACAACAATCATCACAACTGAAACAAGAAAGATAAATGCTACTTTCCTCAACTTAGGAAAAAAATTAATTAATGTGGACTGCTAGGGGACAGCTGAGCACTATAGTGAGAAGCAGATTCTTGAGGCTATCTGGGTTTAGCGCCTGTTTCTGCTCTTAAACTATGGTCATAATCCAGAAATAACCTATTCTCATCTCTGCTCAGGGTTACTGTAAAAAATGTATGAATACATATAACTGCATGCATCCAGTGCTGCAGACAGCTCTAATTAACGAGAAAATGCTAATGTATTCCCATATTCCCATTCTCTTAGAGGGGAAGCAGAGTCATATATTTATTTCAAAAGGCTTTAGGATTCCTTAACACTTTAAGTATAGATACTTATTTTCTTATCTGTATGCATATATATCTTACACATATGTTTCCTGCTGTATAAAACTTGAGGTAATATGTTGGAGAGGGTGTGGATTACACTCCTCTACTGCTGGTGGGAGTACAAACTGGTACAGCCACTTTGGAAATCAATATGGCAGTTTCTCAGAAAAAAATGGGAATCAATTTACCTTAAGACCCAGCTATACCAATTTTGGGAATGTACCCCAAAGATGCTCAATCATAGCACAAGGACATTTGCTCAACCATGTCTATAGCAGTATTTTTCATAATAGGCAGAACCTGGAAATAGCATAGATGCCCCCTCCATGGAAGAATGAATAAGGAAAATATGGTATATTTATACAATGGAGTATTACTCACTTGTTAAAAACAATGACCTTATGAAATTTGCAGGCAAATGAATGAAATTAGGCAAAATCATTCTGAGTGATGTCATCTAGACCCAGAAAGACAAACATGGTGTGTACTTACTCATAAGTGGATATTAGTAGTAAAGTACAGGATAACCACCCTACAACCCTAGAGAGGCTAGGTAACAAAGAGTGTGCCCAAAGGGGGATGCATAGATTTCCTTGGGAAGGAGAAATAGAAGAAATCTCCTGGGTAAATTGGGGTAGGGGTGGGAGATGGGGGTGGAATTTGAGGGGAGAGGATTGGGGATAGGACTGAGGGGGAGAGTAAGGAAAGAGACACCTTGATGGGGGTGGTGCATTTTGGGGTTAGGGAGAAACCTGATGCCAGGAAAACTCCTAGGAATCCACAAGGATGACCCCAGCTAAGACTCCTAGCAATGGTGGAGAGGGTGTCTGAACTGGCCTTCTACTGTGACTACCCTAATTGTCATCAGAGCGCCCCTACCCAGTAACGAATGGAAGCAGATACAGAGATGAACAGCCTGCACTGGACTGAGCTCCAGAGTCCTGCCGAAGAAAGGGAGGAGGGATTATACAAGCCTGTGGAGTCATGGTCATGAGGGAGAAACTCACAGAGACAGCTAATCTGAGCTCCTTGCTGCTCATGGACTCTGAACCAACAGATAGGGAGTCTGAATGGGACTGACCTAGGCCCTCTGCATGTGAATGATAGTCATGTTGCTTGGACTGTTTTTTTTTTTGGTTATAATAATTTATTTTATTCAAAATACTGAGAAGATGAGCATTCGATGCACAACCAACATAAACGTATTAGCTAAGTAGACGTATTTTTGTGACTAAGCCTTAAGAATTCTCTCTGCATGTACAGCTTCCAGCACGTTTCTCCTTAGAACAGCCACATTCCAGGTGGTGGAAAGCGGCTGCCACTCAAAGTGCAGCTCTGAGCTTCTGACCCCTGACTTCTGGGCGGCTTGGTCTGTTTGTAAGGCTCCTAGCAGTGAGATCAGAATCTGTTCCGGATGCTTAGCTATCTTTTGGGAACCTGTTCCCTGCTGCTCAATTGATTACTTTGCCCAACCTTGATGCAGGGGGAGGAGCTCAATCCTGCCTCAAGTTGAGGTGCCTTGCTTTGTTCAAACCCATGGGAGGCCTGTCCCTTTCTGAATGGAGATGGAGTAGGAGAGGGTGTAGAGGAGGTAGATGGGAGTAGGGAGGAGGAACCAGAGGAGAAGGAAGGAGGGAAGACTTTGGTTAGTATGTAAAATAAATGAAAAAAAGATAATTAAATGAAATAAAATTAAAAAAAACTAAAAAAAATGACCTAAAATAAATGATCCTCTGTTACTATTATTAAATACTACATATCAATTAAGACAGCTGGATTCATTAATACAGCACATACAGTGATGTGCCTGTACATACCCATAGAGTACATACTCATGTGGAAAGATCCAGAGATATATTTGTGTGAAACCATGTTGCAGAATATGCATATTATGATTTTGTTTCTCATTGAAATGTGTTTACACATTTATATCTATATAAATAATTTATATTTACTTTCATGTTAGAGTCCAGAGATTTACATAAGTATGTGAATAGGTTACTGGTGGGGGAGGGTAGAACTAGAGAACAGGTAAAACATTAAGAATTTTGCCAGTTGTGCTGCGTGATCTGAATAGTTTTTGCTGAGAATGTGCTTGAGAGTGGCTCATAGATTTGCATCTAAATATGCATCTAAAGCTGCAGTCAGCTAAAATGTGCATTGTATCCTAATGATGGGACAGGGAAACCATCCAGATGAGAGGCTAGTAGTGTTTAAGTTTAGTCATGAAGTCTACTCTGAAGCCTACCAGTTGCTTGGACAATTAACATATGTCATGGTTAATAATTATTGTCAGCTTGATTGGATTTAGAACCACATAGGACAGAAACCTCTGGGCATGTCTGTGAGGGAGTTTCTAGGTTGGGTTAGTTGCAGTGGGAAGACCCACTGTGAACAGCACCATCCAATGGGATAGAGACTTAGACTGAATAAAAGGAGAAAGCAATCTAAGTACCAGTATTCATCTCTCCGGTTCCCAACTCCAGATGCAATGTGATTAGCTGCCTTACATATATTGCCATGCCTTCCCCACTATGGTAGACTGTACCCTAAGACCATAACCCAGGATAAACTATTTCTGATGTTGATTTTGTAGGGTACTCTGTCACAGCAACAAGAAACATGTCTGTACCTTAGATTTCTAATCTGAAAATGAGGCAAATAGTGCCTATATAGGTTTGCTGCAGAGATTTGAATAAGTATGCCTTTGCAAAAGGGTCTTAGCATTTCTGGACTTGAAAGACAGAGTATTATGTTTGCAGTCAGTAAGAAGAAGCCATTAGGAACACCAGGTATCACAAAGTTGAGAGGCAGGTGGAGTGATAGGGATACAGAAGGTAGCTAGGAATTCATAAGCATTTCCTCCGTCCTTTGGCATGCATTTAATAAGGAAGAAAACTCTGGGGCCTTTTCTTCTGCCAAGCAAGGGCATCTATCATATATAATATGTAGTAATAGACTATGTATGTTAAAGCAGGATTCATATTAATTCTGAAACAGTTAAAATTTAAGATACTTAATACACTTTTTAAATATTTATTTATTTTGTTTTTTGGGACAGGGTTTCTTTGGTGCCTGTCCTAGAACTAGCTCTTGTAGACCAGGCTGGCCTCAAACTCACAGAGAGATACACCTGCCTCCCAAGTGCTGGAATTAAAGGCATGCGCCACCACCATCCAGCACATTTATTAATTTTTCAACTATTATTAAATATAGATGTTGCAACTAAGATGACAAACCACATACTATTGGACTTTAAAAGTATGCCACCCTCTTAGCTTCAGATTTGCAGAGCCTGCTGTTATTAAGTGTGCTTAAGACTGTCACAACCAGCCAAAGATGTTGCTTCTATGTAACTCTCTCCCCTTTATTACTAAGAGTATCTTAGTAATAAGTATTAGTGTCTTAGGCTGCCATAACAGAAGTGAAGCTGGTTGCCTTTAAAAATCAAAAAAAATGAGTTGATTATCTCCTCCTGGAGTCTAAAGCCCAAAGTCAAGGTGTGGGCAGAATTGTTCCTTCTAGAGGACCTGGGAGTGCATTTGTCACAGGTCTCCCTTCAATTGCTGGAGGTAGCCAATAACTGGGGCATCCTTAGCCTAGTCTGCTTCTGACTTTGTGAGACATTCTCCCTTGCCTTTGTTCTTTGGATCTCCTAAAGACATCAGTAATTAGATTTAAGATCTGCACTTAGCTAGTATAATCCTATTTTGCTGTGTATAGGAAGGTTTTGTTTCCAAATAAGGTTAGCATAGGTACCGGAAGGGTTGTCCTTGAGGTTAAACAATTTAGCTGACAGCCAGCTCTGAGGAATTTTGTATTTTTATTTTTTATTGTTGGGGCAGGGTCCCATGTATCTTAGGCTGACGTTGGACTTGCTATATGTAGCCACATATGACTTTGAACTCTTAAGTCTCCTGCCTCCACCTCCAAAGTGCTGAAATTGCAAGCATATGCCATGACACCCAGTTTATGCAGAACTAAGGATTGTGTGGTCTAGGCAAACGCTGTTCCAACTGAGCTACTTCCCCAGCTTCAAGCCTGTGGTTTTTAATTCCTTTTTGCACGTCGTCGTATCTTTGTAGTGTTGTCATAGGGTACGAAAAGGGTGGTGGGGCTCCTGAGGGCTGTGTTGTTTTTTGTTTTTGTTTTTGGTTTTTTTTTTCATTTTATAGTTTTGGTTTGTTGAAGTCTTCAGAAAAGAGTAAAGGGCAAGGAAATAACAGCTATGCAGTTTTTTGAGCTTACTGACTCCAGACAGTTTCATGTAGGTTTTATTATTTAGGCAAATGTTCTTAGTTGATTAGCGTTAGCCTTATTAATTCTTCTAGCTTCTCTATAAACCTTCACAGTATTCTAATATAAAGTTATAAACTTGTGTTTATAGACCAATGTAGAGATTTTAAAACTCTGTTAAAGATTTTCCCATGGCACCTGGCCTGGGACTGAATGAGCATATGATCAAACCAGACTCTCTGAATGTGGCGGCGAAAGTTGGCAGATGGAGAACCCACAAACAATGACACCAGGACCTATCTCTTCTGCATGTATTAACTTTTTGAGAACCGAGTCTTTTTGAATGCACTCCTTCCTAGGCCAGGAGGGATGGGGGTGGGCCTTGGACTTCC
>PVIU01031602.1:0-14607 GCA_004026605.1 Ondatra zibethicus
TGGTCTATCAAACCATATTGGTCTAGAAGGAATCCACAGGGTCTCATCCTCTGTGAAAACAAAAGAAGAGCCTCCTTTCCAAAGCACCATATCCTTAGACCCAAATTTTGAAGCCATTATGCCTTTATGATAATATCCATGCTGGTTTAGCTTAGCAGCCCAGACAATGAAATGTCTCTCTGTACTTAGCTCCTTTACAGTCAAAAAATTCAAAAAGAACACAATAAAATACATAATCCAGACATTCTGTGAATTTTCCATTTTTACGTGGCTTATATTTCTTCTTTTTTTTTTAATCCATGACTATCTGTACTCTGTCTCTTTAAAGACTTTACCCTTTTATTTTAAGCATTAATTTTGACTCTCTATACTCCTCTTTTCTCCCAAGCCTACGAACAGCCATCCAACACTGTGACCCATTTAAAGGTCTTTTATGTCTGAATCTGTCCTATTGTGAATCTGTAATTCTTTACTGTCCAGGAACAGTTTTGCTTTGCACTTTTAAAATGATAAGCACTTAAGAATCTAAACTGCCACAATCCCAGGTCAAATACAGGTGCTTGCTCGGCCCAGTCCAACATGGCGGAGCCGCTTGTGCCTCTGAGCCACAGCAGGCAAAACATCTCTGTGTATGGCTTTGGAAATCCACCATGCTCTACCGCCTGCCTAAGCCTGATCCCGCCGTCTGCCCAGGCAGGAAGAGCTGAGCCACGGCATGGTCTCAGCTACTTTCTTCATGATCCCGAGCGGGCACACAAACATCCCGGCTCACAAATACTCCATAGCCGGAGTTTGCACCGGCGGTAGGGCCCAGGAAGCCGCGTTTTAAAACCGCGCACCTTTTTTTCTGCTATTTTCTATTGCCAAGTCAGGAAATCTCTCTGCAGCAAGCAAACAGCAAAAAGCTGTGTTAAACTCTCTCTCCTTTTTAAGCCATCTCAGGTTTTTAAGTGGATTTAGTCCATGTTGAGGCGCCAATCTGTAGTAATGAGGGGCTCGGGCTCATTCCAAGCCTGTTGTTAAGAGAAAACCCAGAGCTTCTGTCTCATGTCACAAACCATGATATTAGACAGAAGGAGAAAATAATTTATAAAACTTCTTTGCTTTCTTCATATCTATTTCTGTCTTTATCATGCCTTTCATTGAAAATGTATGTATGTTCACATAAATAATGCTTAAGTTTTCCATAATGAACAATAAATTTTCCTGCAGTAATCTTTGAAGTTTCCAGGAAGAAGACGGGGCCCCACAACAACTCTACCTGGTTACTATGACGTCATGATGCTGATAGCACTACTACGAGAACTGTTTGGATACCAGCTGCACAGGATGGTTCCAACTTGGTTAACTTACATGGTGCACTTCTTTTACAACATTCTGGCCAGACCTCCATGAAATACTCAGAGACTGTTTGCAATTTTACCAGGCCAAATATTAATCTGGTAATTTAACCATCATTTCTTTTAACAGGATCCCCTAGAAAGAACATCGCCCCCGTGACAGCTGGAAGTAACTTTAGAGGACGACGTCCCCTCTCCCAGCAAAGTTTGCCCTCAAGCTTAGGGACATCAATTAGGGGTTGATTATAACTGGTATATGGTTGAGGGATGGGGGAAAATTTTACAGACTCAAAAAAAAGAGGGATATTTGGATGATGGGATAAGAGATTGTATTTATGAGTTATTGTTTTTAGACGATTATATTGGTATAGATTTCTGTATATTGATAAAAAGTTAAATTATATTGAATGCATGTATGCTTCTACCTCTGTTTGAAACATTGTTTATGTATTGATATATATATATATATATATATTTACCATACTGCAATGTACATTACTACCTCCAATTAAGATACTTATGCATTGTCTATATTTGGAAGTCATCATCCTCATTTATTGCACAGTTGTTTATTATCTTAGTCTTTAGGTTAGATAGGTATTGAGAATTATAGCTCAGTAGTCATCTATGCTTGTTATATTTATGATTAGACTAATCAGGTTCTTTAGATACATAGAGATTATATCCAGTATAGATAGATAATCTTCAACCTCTTCAAGGAGCTGTAGAAAATGGCCTTTAATATAATCTAGAGTTTCGTAGTTTCGCGACAATGAGACGTACTCACTCCTGGCAACACCAATCTATTCCTGAGAGAATGTTGAGCACCAGAGACACTCCATCTGGAGCCTTTCTTGTTGGCAGAACTGGCCTCTGGGCAAAGAAATGCCCATACCTCAACCACTGACAGAGATACCGAGTATCCGTAAATGGATAAAACAGAACTGTCATATCCTGCCAAGACAGGGTAAGATAGTTTTGAAAAGTTTCTTGCTCTTGAAAATGGTATGTCAGTTACCTTAGGCCTTAGCCAAAGTTGGTCGCTTCAACATTGCAAATGAGACTTTGGGTGATTGCCCAGGTAGTCAGTTGTCTCTGTCATTTGTTGCACATTGTGGAAGTTTCCCAATTACACTTCCTGTCCACTCAAGTAATATTGTTTCCCTTCTCAGATCTCTGATGGAGTTGAAGATTAAATAATGATAGTTGTTGTGCTTTTTGGCGCGTGTGGAAAGACACGAGACACAAACGAACCCACGCAAGAAGATTTATTAGAGGGGTGTGCTCACGGGCCCGAGGAAACGTGAGGAGAGGGGGAGGAGAAAAGAGAGCGCGGGAATGGCGCCTCTGACTTTTAAAGGCCGCGCTGCTCATGCACAGATGGCTCGCGTAGGTGTGTCAGACGCTGGTGACACAAATGGCGGGCGACCCAGGCTTTCGCACATGCGCACAGGGGTGAGGCTAGCCACGCATGCGCGAGCATGGGTCACACCCCCAAGAGGCTGCCTTTTTGACCCAGGGGTGGGGCTTCACGGGCAGCCGAATACCAACAATAGTTACCCTCCTCACAGTTTAGCCAAGCTTAATTTCAATGTAATACTTAGACTCCTTAAAATAGAATGTTTATTAAAACTCTTGTTATACATTCCTTGCTTAATATTGTTTATTGTTTGTAATTTTGCATTTGGTGTCTGTTCCTATTGTATATAGCTATGTTGGGTTTGGATTAATCCTGTTTAGACAGAAGGGGGAGATGATGGGGGAAGAGCCACTAGCCAATCACATCCAGTTGGGGTGTGGCTACTGGGACCCCAGGTAGAAAGTCGAGAGAACACAGGTACGTGCTCTCTCCATGCGGTGTCTGCCAGACAGATAGGACTGCGGCTTGAGTAGAGTGAGTTCCCCTTTTTTCTTTCATTAAAAATACCTGTTTCTATTGGGCTGGCTTGGTTATTGATTTGTGCCGACTTAATACTTCATCACTTCAAATTCAGAGGAAAGTTATAAAATAGTACTTATATATGACATTGAGAGGTAACCAGGTTTTTGTTGCTTTTGCTTGTTTGTTTTTGGCCCTACCTACCCAACCTGCATTCCTAGCTGCCTGGTGGTTTAATCTGAACATAATTGCCTGCTACCAACATGCATAAATAACAAGATCCCAGCTCAAGGAGGGTTGCCACAGAAAAGAGATTAGATTTCAGTCCCTCCCAGAAGTTCATAAAAACTGCTTGTCTGAAGAGTGATAGTAGGTTTAGAGACACAGTTGATTCCAGTGTTAATTTCTGCATATTTTTACATCTTTTTTAACACAAGTCTGACGACTAATGCCAACTGAAGGGACTCTAGCCAGTCTGAGCATGGCAAACATGGCTCCGGCAGGCCTTGTCCTTCTCCCCATTCCCTCTGCCTAGTCACTTCCTCCTCTTGAGGCTGACCACCAAGGTCCAGTTATCAAAGTGTTGAAGTCCAGCAATCAACAGCCCCCTTGTGGTGGCCTTAATTAACTTTTCCAATCAAATTTTTCAACTTATTCTAACAGGGGGCTTCCCCGTTATGCCTCTATAAACTGCCGTTTTCCTATGTACCACATCTGTCTGCTATCTATCCAGAGACAGTCCTTTGTCTCTCTGGGACAAATATCCCTTCACCCTCTCCCTTGTTCCCTTCCCCTTCTCCCTTGTCTTCTATCTTCTGTCCTTGTCTATTATTCTCTGTCCTTTGTCGCTCTGGGGCAAATAAATCTCCTTTTTGCTGAGAGGTTGGTCTTGGGGTGTTTTGTGCTAATAATACCAGTTCCTTCACCAATATAAAGTGTTTCTCTAAAGAAGCCTAGAAAATATTACCTACTCTACAAAACTGGGTGTTATTTTACTAACTGATGCTGAAAAGGAGGAGAAACAAATATTCCAAGCAACTCTTGACAGATACAATAAACAGTCTGAATTCAGTGTGTACAGCTCAATTTCCCCCGTTTCTGTATTCTACTATTCTACATTGGCTCTCCTTTTAAGAAAAGCATGGGCAAGATGCTATCACCCAACTTACCTGGTGGCTCCCCTGTTTTTTGTCAGGGACAGAGAATGAGCAAGACAGACATCCCACACTTGAGCAGCTTTGCTGATGTCTCAGGGGGGCTGCACCTCCTCTGTGCTGAAGGAGTCACTGTCAGGTTAATGATATAAAAAGCTGGCACAGGTTCTGCTCACAGAATGCAGCCTGACCTTGAAAGTCTGACCTTTTAAGAAATTCCCTTAAGTTGTCAGTCTCATAGGTGTGAGTCTGAGAGTCCTTTATCTCCAGAAGGGGAGCCTCCCCCCCGGCACAGCAGGAGTTCCCTCTGGACACGGATTAGGCATAAACCACTTCCAAACACCTGTTTACACAAAAAGATCCTTTATTAAATGGGGAAGAAAAGTTAAAGTGGCTGCTTTCTGACTCAGACAGAAAAACAGCAGCAAATGGCCTTGCTGCCAGTGTAATTTTAAGAGGAGGAAAAGGGAAGGTGTGGGCTAGAATGGGGTGGTAGAGGAGATAGGGAACTAGGGGGAAGGGAAGGGAGCAAATGAAAGGGGGAAGGCGAGTTTGTCCTGGAGGGACGATGGACTGCCTCTGACAAAGGGGAAACAGACCGGAAACATAGGCAGGGAGGTTTTTAAAGGTAAAGGGGGAAACCCATGTTTAATTTTAATTGGCATGTTAATTAGGTGAGCCAAAGTGGGTTTCTGATTTGGCAGTCAGCCTCAGGAGGAAGAAGTGGCCAAATAAGTGACTAAAAAGTATTGGATCCCCAGTTATTGGACTCCTCTATTGAGGCAATAAGCCAAATGAAAACTGAATAATATCAGATTTAATTGCTATCATTCATAACGTAGGGTGACCCGAGGCCAGTCCCACAGGGGCAGAAGTGGCCTGAGGCCTCCTCAGGTGACCTGAGGCTGCAAGGGAGACAGACAGATAGCCATGCAGAGAGAGCTTGGGTATAGAGTTTATTTAGTGGGTTATGGAGGGGGAGAGGGGAAGGAGGGAAAGGGGAGAAGTGGGGAGAAGGAGGGAACAGAGAGAGAGCAGGCTGGAGAGGAGGCAGAAAAATCTGCTTGCATTTGGGGGTGGGGTCGACTGGGAGTGAGTGGGGCTTGTCCCTTAAAGGGACAGGGTACCCAGATGGCAGGCCAGGCCTGCAGATTACAGTATTAATAGACAAAGCAAAGCAAAGAAGAGCACTCCCGTGTTACTCTCGGAAAGACAGAAGAGGAATCACGTGGCAGGTCTGGTGACCAGATATTAAATTCCCTGTAGGTGTGGTCTTGATCACCTCTTGGGGAGGAGTTGACCCTTGGACTTTCTGAGGGGCAGGGTCTGGAATGGGAAGAGTGAAATGGGAGCTGAGATTCCCTGGTGACTAGCTTTAGAGGAATGTAATTTAATGGTTTTTAGCAAGACAGAGCAGATGGGGGAGAAGAGCAAGGCCTGCCGGAGCTGCATGCTCTAGTGGGCTAGTGACCCCCTTCCATCAGGCCATGATGTTGTGGGACAAGATATTTCCTAGAAGGATGGAAGATATAACACACATAACACACACACACACACACACACACACACCCAGAGGTGCGGGCGCATCTACTCGCTCCAGAAAGGAAGCCCAAAACAGATGAAAATACAGATACCACAGTTATGCCCTGATACACTGAGTCTCCCAAAAACCAACAAGGAGACAGGGTCCTATATGTAAAAGCAAAGAGCCTTTGTTCTTATTCAAGTTTGAGCTCAGACTTTCCGTGTGTCAATCAGCGAACCCCAAGCACAGCTGGGTTTGGGTTTTTATAATAGCAGAGGTTGGGGTGAGGCATTTCTAATGTTAAGGACCCTTGATGGGCTGACATTTGTCTAGCGGTGCCCTGGTGCAAAGGGGAGGGTGTGGGCTGGGCTAAGGGACATCAGGTGATCCTATGTACAATAGCTGGAACATTAGGAATTTTCTTTAGATGGTGTGCTCCCAGGTGTTGTCTTTCTTGGAACCAGGTATTGCCTTAGGGTAGACTCAGGCCTACTTTCTGGTTGGTCTCTATAGAGCTTGTCTTGACAGGTGTGTAACAAGCTGGCCTGGGTCCTACAACCACCAAGATTACTACTTTGGTGACCCAGTGAGTTTTACTGGGGTTACTTACAGGAATATGGTTAAAGGTTTACTTACAGGAGCAGAAATGACTCAAAGAATGCTGTATCACAAAGTCCACCCCAGCATGGTTTATAGCTCACCAAAGCTAGGATCCAGGAGCCCACAGCACACCCTGTAGGCTGCTCACAAGACCAGAGAGACCACCCTTTGCTCACAAGACTGGAGAGACCATCCTTTCCAGGCAGTTCAGTTAGTCTGAGCCTCTCCTAGGCAGAGTAACTGGTTTGTACTTCTTTAAGGCTACTTGGCTAGTCCGAGAGTCTTCTTTGCAGTTTGTCTGGGGGGATGATTCACAGAAGTCTTATTGTTTGCTCTGAGAGGTGTGGGGGGAGGAGCTAGTGAATCTAATCAGTTTCAGGAACTTCCTCTGAAGCTATTTTGAGTTCTTTACCTTCAGTCTTCTGGAGCTTCCCTGCAGGATAGGATGTTTCAATCATCACAGAAACTCTACACAACACCCAGCAGCACAGCTTTGCTATAAAAAACTAAGTCGATCTGTTTCTAGGAGGCCTGCAGTATCTGAGCTACAGGATAACCACATAAAGCAATAATTATAAAGCTATGATGATCACCTCATAAAGAATAAAGATGTGGTTTGTGTAACATAGCATGCAGAAGAGAAAGGGTATTCTAGAAATTACCCACTAACCACCAAGGAAATTATAGGAATAGAGGAACCATGCAAGAACACAGGTAAAAATTACTGATGTAAATTCTGTCTTATAGCAATTGGATTGAGTATGAATTTGTTAACTATTAATAAGAAGATATGACAGGCAAAATAGCATGATCCAACTGTAAGCTGTCTATAAAAGACACTTAGGTTTAAAGAAGAAAAGAGCAGGCGTGGGGGCAGTAGTGGCACAAGCCTTTAATCCCAGCACTTGAGAGGCAGAGGCAGGTGGATCTCTGTGAGTTTGAGGTCAGCCTGGTCTACAAGAGCTAGTTCCAAGACAGCCAGAGCTACACAGAGAAAGCCTATCTCAAACACCCCTACTAAAAAGGAAGTAAAGAGCATAAAAATGCATACTATACATAGAAACAAGGCAGCTAAAATGACTATGTTGGCATCAGTAAAAGCAAATACTAGATACAAAGACATTTATAATTATAAAAGCATCAATCAGTTAAATAAATTCATATATAACATAACAAGACAAACTCCAAAAATTCTTGACCTAAGATTAACAAAATTGAAAAGAAAAACGGACAACTCGCAGCTACATATCTCAATGCCATCTTCAGAGTTTCGAGTCCACTGTTAAGCCAAAGGAGGCAGAAGATGAAAAAACAAAATCTTTAACAACACACCCTTGGCCAATTAGACCAATCTTTTGCAGACATCACAAACATTTTAGAGTGCACGTGGAACATTCTACAGCAAAAATTAATTTTGCTCTAAAACAGAAGCATAACTAGATTTCTTTTTGTTTTTTGTAGTTCTAAAATTGTATTTGGTTAGGGTAAAATGGGGGAAAACCAACAGAAATACATCATACATCATATATACATACAGTGGAGAATATAATAGAATGACTAACACATACACTCTATTTAAGCAAAAGGATTGTACAAATACAGCTATCCTCAAGAAGCCCAGCTGGAGTTGACAATGGTGTTTTCTTGAGAAACCTCATTCTTCTCACTCACACTGATGATTAACACTAGGCTCAAAGATTCTGTGAACAGCGAAATGCTAAATAAATAAATAAAAACACATGCACACAAACCAAAAACAAACAAACAGAAACAAAAACTAAAATAAATAAATAAACTGCCCAGTTTCTGTTTCAGATTGTAAAAGGTTAATAAAGTTCAAGGCAGGTGGAACTGACAGCATTGTTAAGACTAGATATAATACCAATTACAGAGAGCACCAGGAAAACCCACCAGTGCCTCAGAAAGCATCCTTCTGAGATGAAGAGGACGAAAGCCAGTGTCCCATTCAGCACAGGGGAACTTGCATCAGAATGTCCTTTTGCTTTCTTGTTCCTTTGTGGAACAGTGAGTGTTCCAAGCCCTTCTCAGCTCCTCCTTTCTCCTGGCATGGTAGGTATCTCTCTGGCCCTCTTTAACACTTCTAGCCACTGATTCTTTCATGACTACAGCATCCTATGGTACTGTATCTGATTCTCTTTATTACAGGCTAATTTTCTCTGCAGCTGAAATGAATATTACCAGGTAGCTGAAGATATTAACTACTTATTCTTTATCCCTATCTGCACCTGCGACATAATGTTTTTTTAAATTTTTATTGCTTTATAAATAATACCGTTCAAAATGTCCACCTCCTCCCCTTCTTCCCTCCTCTCCTCTTCCCCTCCTCCCATTTCCTTCCCGCTGCTCCCCCACTCACCCTCCCCCCTCCAGTCCTAAGAGAGGGCAGGATACCCTGCCCTGTGGGAAGTCCAAGGCCCTTCCCTCTCCATCCAGGCCTAGGAAGGTGTGCATCCAAACTGACTAGGATCCCAAAAAGCTAGTACATGCACTAGAGACAAATCCCAGTGCCATTATCATTGGCTTCTCAGTCAGCCCCCATTGTCAGCCACATTCAGAGAGTCCGGTTTGATCACATGCTTGTTCAGTCCCAGTCCAGCTGGATTTGGTGAGCTCCCATTAGTTCAGGCACACTGTCTCAGTGGGTGGACCAACCCCTCACGGTCCTGACTTCCTTGCTCATCTTCTCCCTCCTTCTGCTCTTCAACTAGACCTTGGGAGTTCAGTCCAGTGCTCCGATGTGGGTCTCTGTCTCTATCTCCATCCATAGCCGGACGAAGGTTCACTCCGGATGGATCTCCTCAGTGTAACTAGATTTCCAAAAGATCACACACTGTGTCTCTTCCCATCCCAGTAAGACTGAAGCTAGAGCTCAAAGCAGAAAGAAGACAGGCCTGTGGGGCATGTCTCCCTGTGGGGCATGTCTGCCTGTGAGGTCTGCCTGTGAGGTCTGTCTTTGGGGCATGTCTGCCTGTGGTGCATGTCGGCCTGTGGGGCATATCTGCCTGTGGGGCATGTCTGCCTGTGGTACAAGTCTGCCTGTGGGACATGTCTGCCTGTGGGGTCCGGCCTGTGGGGCATATCTGCCTGTGGGGTCCGGCCTGTGGGGCATATCTGAAGTTTCAGCTATTTGGGAAGTTAAGACATGAAAACTGCACAATTAAGACCAGCACTGATAATTGAGTATGTTGTCTGAAAATGAAAAACAAAAAATGTAGAAGTTGGTCGGTAGATGTCACTTACAGGTAGAGTATTTGCCTAGTGTACCCCAGGGGCTAGGTTCCATACCTAGCACCAAGAGGGGGAATACAGAATGGAAACTAAAAATTTCAGAAATATTTATAAAACAAAAACATACTCCTAAATAATCAATAAATTAGGGAAGAAAATCACGAGGCACTTTTTAAAATTATGAGAATAAGGAAAAACCACCATGTCAAAGTTTATGACCTGCAGCTGAAAGAACACTCAAAGATAAATATGCAGCTGTGATACCATACTGAAAAGGAAGCAAATCTCACACCAAAACCTAAGCTCCATTGCCAAAATGCTAAGAAAGAAGAGCAAACGAAGCCTTTAATGAAAGGTGAAAGGAAACAATGAAGGTGGTGCTCTCTACCATCTGCAGAACCACGGTTAGCTGTAGCCCACTTGTTCACTGCTGGGCCATGGAAGGACTATTCATGCATCAGAAACAACTCTGGAGAGCAAAATGGCAAAAGTATTTGCCCAGGTAGCTTCATCTCCACATCGAACAACCCTTTTAGAAACCACATTTTAAAACTTCTTTGAACTTTTATTTTATGTGCATGTGTGTTTACCTGTG
Source organism: Ondatra zibethicus (assembly GCA_004026605.1). Classification (NCBI taxonomy): domain Eukaryota; kingdom Metazoa; phylum Chordata; class Mammalia; order Rodentia; family Cricetidae; genus Ondatra; species Ondatra zibethicus. The sequence goes on from PVIU01031602.1 coordinate 10,343, forward strand.
TCTGTTCACTACTTACATGCCTGGTTTCTGCAGAGGCCAGAAGAGGATGTTGGTGTCATATACTGTGGAACCAGACTTACAGACAGTTGTGAACCATTCTGTGGGTGCTGGGAATAGAACCCAGGTCCTCTGAAAGAGCAGCCAGTGCTCTTAACCACTGAGCCATCTTTCCAGTTCCCCTTTTAAGAAATGATTTGATGTGGGATTCCCCCCTGTATGCTGTGAATACCATTGGTTAATAAAGGAACTGTCTTGGGCCTGCACAAGGCAGAACAGAAGCAGGTGGGGAAAACTAAACTGAATGCTGGGAGAAAGAAGGCAGAGTCTGTGAGACACCATGGAGCTGCCAGAGGAGAAAGACACAAGCTGCCAGCTGGAACCTTGCCAGTAGGCCACAAGCTTCATGATAAAATATAAAATAATAGAAATGTATTAATTTAAGAGATAAGAGTGAGCTAGAAATATGCACAAGGCCAAGCAGTGTTGTAATTAATAGTTTCTGTGTGATTATTTCAAGTCTGGGCAGCTGGGAACAAACAAGCGACCTCCTACAACAATGACTGAAAGAGGTTTTTAAAATACGCTAAGTGACAAAAGACCAGAACAGAAGGCTCTTGTTCCTGAGTCTCTTCATTTCCATAGTGTCCTGTGGGGCAAAATGCAATCAGTAGTGGGGGTTATACATGTATGGTTTTCTCTGATAGATTTAAAATTGTTATGAAATTAGTGGTAATTACAGCTTTTAAATGACCTAAGTCCACCAAAAACTGTGCACCTTATAAAAGTGGATTGTTCAGACATGTAACAAGAGTTATGCTATTTATTGTCTGTCTCTCTCCTCCAGTTTTACATGGATGTGACTCAAATAAGTGTCATCAAGTAAACCTCATTATGGTAACAAGAAAACCTTGAATTGGCAGTTAGTTCTGCTCACCTGGAAGGAAAGAGTCACCACTGAATTATAAGTTATATGAACTGGGCAGGATGCACCAAGAAGGCAAGCCTGAAATGCTGCAGGCCTACCTTCTAACACCCACGAGTGCTAGCAAGTCAAGAGCTCCTCCCAGTCCATCAGTCTGGACCAGGCTCTGAGCGGCTGCTGTCTTCTCTGGATCACAAGATGTCCATTCTCCCTGAGATGGCCCCTCTCCCATCAGGAACCCTGTGGTGTAGTTCACATATGCTTTGTGTGTGCAGAGTGGGACAGTTCCTTCTCCATGATAAAAGATTCCATAGATGGGTAGAAATAACTGGAAACGCTACAGAAGATGCCTTGCATTTCGTGAGGAGAGTCCTTCCTGATAGTTTCTGAACACGTTGATGTGAAACTTGGCCAAGTGTGACTAAGGTTACTATCCAAGTGCTGTTCCCAGCTAACTTAAGATTTTACCCATCTGGTAGAAACCAGTGACTGAAAAATAGTGACTTGTGAAGAATCACAAAACAGGCAAAGCCAGTGCTCACTCTGCCAAGGATCTGAAGCCCCAGGCTTGTTGCTGCACAGTTCAGAGAACTGAGAGCCCCAGATGTGGGCATGAGCATCCTTCTTCCCTTGCTATTTGCCCTATATAGACTCTCCTCCCCCTTGTTCCCATCTGCATTCACGGAGCGATTCATGCTGCCTGGCTCAAGAACCATTCCCCATAAAATGTGTTTAACTTAAAATATAGAGAAATGAATGGTTTAAGTGAGAGGAACTTTGAGCAAGAAGGGTGTGTACAATATCTAGAAAGCTGGAGCCTTCAAGAAAAGGGGTATTCCTCAAGAATTTCTGGTAACCATTCTTCACGTGTGGAAAGCTGGGGTTCCTTAGCTCATTCAGTCTGCTGCAATGGATGGTATCTAAACAACTAATTTTTTTCTTACAACATTCTTATAATTCAATTGCTCTTTTAATACCATATGCATTTAATACAATAAAATTAAGGTTAGTGTTTCCATATGAATTTGAGGGAGAGTAAATAGTCATTTTACAACAGAAGCTCAAGGCAAATGCTAAGCCTATGGAAGACAGTGGGTGGTTCCCACACCAGGATCTTAGACCAGAGAGCAGCTGGGCCTTGCATGCAGCCCAGAATTCCCTGAAAGTAGCTGCTAATTAGAACATGCCCTTTCTCTAATGGTGCATTTCCCCAAGACTGAGACCATCTGCAAAGCGGGCCAAAGAGAAGCCATGTATGTCACCACCCCACATTCATCCACACCATTGCCATGTAGAAGGCCAGGAAGACATCCGTTATCCTTCCTTGTGAGCACCTTCTCCTGGCACAATACAGTCTGTGAACATCAAACAATGCGACTGACATAGCCATTGCAAGAGAAACTGTGAGTGAGTCCCTTGCTCTCCCCTAAGCATCCTGAGGTGCTGCTTCCTTCCATAAGGATGCACACTACCTCACATGTCTCTGAGAGCTGATGACACTGATGCCAAGGAGGTGTGTGTGTGAGAGAGAGGGGGGTGAGAGAGAGAGAGAGAGAGGTGTGTGTGTGTGAGAGAAGTGTGTGCATGTGTGTGCGTGTGAGAAAGAGAGAGAGAGAGGTTTGTGGGTGTATGTGTGTGTGAGAGAGAGAGAGAGAAAGAGGTGTGTGTGTGAGAGAGACAGCGAGGTGTGTGTGTGAGAGAGAGGTGTGTGTGTGAGAGAGAGGTTTGTGTGTGTGTGAGAAAGAGAAAGATGTGTGTGTGTGTGAGAGAGAGAGAGATTCTTTTAAGAAATATTTTTTTCTCTAACAACAAGTAACCAGTCATTTAGTCTCTTATAGTCACAAGAGAGTGAGACAGCGGGAAAACATTTAACCCTGTAATTTTACAAAGAGCTATAACCAGTCATAAATAATCTAAAAATATGTTACATAAATTAAAATATAATTTAAATAAATTATTAAATTTTGATCATGTTTTTTGTGGTTTATTTTATTTTGTTCTGTGTGAGTGTCTGCATGTATGCCTGTGTGCCACACGTGTGTTTCAAGACCATGGAGATCAGAGAGGGCATTGGACCTCCTGGAACTGGAGTTGCACACGGTTGCAAACAACCATGTAAGTGCTGGTAACCAAGTTAGGTCCTCTGCAACAAGTGCTCTTAACTGATGAGACATTTCTCCAGCCCTATTGGTCATATTCTTGATAGCTATATTTTCTTTGAAACTGTAGGTAACAAATGGTACACTCTCATAAGGAAAGCCCCAGCCTATTCAAGTCTGAAATATTATAAATTCTACTAAATTGTTCACATCAAACAAATGTCAGTTCAGCTCAACCTCCCTCTTCCCCAGAAACACTATGATTGATTAGATTTCTGAGTACCATGCAATCTTCTTAGGGATCCCTATCATCTAGACAAGGTCTTGGTTATACTTTAACATTTTCACCTACTCTTCTCATCACCAGAAGTCAAGAGAATGCTCACTGGCTGCATCCAGATATGGTAGGATATGCTGGCTTACATAGAGGGCGAAGTAAGGTTCATACCAAAGACCATGCACTAAAGACTGACAACATAATACATAGATAGATTATGGCATTTGGCATGTGATATTTGACTCTGTATTTACAAGTGGGTTTATTAATATTTTCATCTCTTTCCCAATAGATCGTGAGCTACCGAAGATGAGAAAGCACTATAGTAAGCCATCTTATGGCTTCTTTCTAGCAAAGACCACAGCACAGAGCTTGTGTTAAAGAATATGAAGTGAGTGAAAATGGCAAAGGTGGCAAAGCAGCCTCCCTGTCCCCCTCACCAATTAGGCTCAAACAAGAAGTCAGACAGCCATCAAAACTTCCTGGTTCCCTGCTGATGATGATTGTAGTAAGAACACAGGCAGATGATGACTGGATGATCCTGGATCTGACACCTCCCTGGTTGTGAAAGCAGCAGCATGCTTGGGCTGTGCATCACAGCCTGCCAAGGATAAAAGGGCTGCTGCCCTGGACCATTCACCCACAGCCTCTTCAGCTCAGCCTTCTTCCCCTGCCTTTGCTGCATCTGGTAAGTACCTGAGCAGGGAGAGGGACTCACCTAGGGTGTGCAGAGAAGACAAGCCAGACTTGACTGGGGTGGGGGGAAGAAGCAGAAGTGTCTAACAGAAAGGAGCAGGAAGAGGACCTGCTGGGGACAAGGGACAGGGAGAAGAACACAGACAGGACCTGTGTGGGTGCATCAGAGCCTGTGACACAGCAGAGTCCTGGCTCTCAGCATTCCCTGCCCTCTTCTGAGAGTCTGCATCTGCCCAGGGAACTCTGCAAGAGCCATTCTCCCATTGCCTGT
>PVIU01031603.1:0-14554 GCA_004026605.1 Ondatra zibethicus
TGGGACCTTAGAAGGTGATAGATGTTTCTTGGTCTCCTCTCAACCCAGGGAGAAAACGCCTCGCCTCTCTCTACACAAACACCTTTTCCTTATTGCAGCAGTTGCAATCTGTCTTTGCCACCTTAATCCAACAGGGGCTGGCTTTGTTCATCTTTAGCAGTGGTCCAGCCTTTAACTAGGTGAGAAACTGCCAACACCAGTCGCTAATTTTAGCTCTGCGCAGTCACTCGGTGTGAGAGCTTGCTCCCTTCAAGGGAAGGCCCTCCATACTTCGGCCATTCAAAAAGCCCCTGGGCCTCCTGAGCCTTGACAGAACTTGCTGTGCTTCTGTGTAGAGCATGAAATGCTGACTCATGGAAAACAGGGTGCATTTATAAACAGGAAGCTGGGCATGTGACCGCAGGCATTCAGCAACAGATAGTAATTGCTGAATGTGGAGGAAAACTTAAAAAAAAAAAAAAACCCTGTGCTCCTAAATAAGAACTCTGTAGCTCATAGAAATACAATCCTACTGATTGTTTATTAATTTAAATAAGGGGAATTATTAGTCAAACCAAACTGGTGAGTTGGGCAGACTGTACATATGTATGTATAGTGTCCCCCAGAACACGTGGTTTTGGTTTTTATCTTTTCTTTCCTCCCCCGAGCGCAGAGGGCTCTGCGGTGGGACCTTCATGGCCTCTGCAGAAGAGGTGTATTTTGCTTTTAAGCTCTCAAACTCTGCCTGCCTAGGCTGGAGCTCTGAATTGAATAAGGTGATTACAGACTCCACCAAGGGCTCCCCGGGAGACACCCAGACCTTGGTAGGCAGCTGTACTAACCTTCTAAGGATTGATTAGAGGGAGACTAGCTTGAATTGGGCATGGGAGAGCAGACACAACAGAACAAAGCCCGTTTTCCTTTGTATTTCTCTGCTGGGATGTGGTAAGCTTCCAGCCAATGGACTCAAGAAAGCTGAGTTCAACAGCCAAGGAAAGACCCAGGGGATTATCTTACAAAAGATTGTATTTCGGGACTTGGCATCTGGTGTAGGAGGGTCCTTCTGTATTTGGGTTGCTTTTAGTGGTTAATAAAGAAACTGCCTTGGCCTTTTGATAGGGCAGGACTTAGATAGACAGGGAAAGAGAACAGGATACTGGGAAGGGGACAGAGTCAGAGAGAGCCACCCGCCATGAAAATCCCAGGTCAGACATGCTGAATCTTTCCCGGTAAGCCACAACTCGTGGTGACACACAGATTATTAGAAATGGGTTAAACAAATATGTGAGAGTTAGCCAATAAGAGGCTAGAGCTAATGGGCCAGGCGGTATTTCAATGAATACAGTTTCTGTGTAATTATTTCGGGTATAAGCTAGCCAGGCACCAGACGGCAGGAGCCGGGCGGCCGCCAGGACCAAAAGCAGGCCCGCGTGCCTCTTACTACAGGCATCATGGCTGTTCTTGTCACTGGGGCAAGGGCAGCTGAGTGATATTTGGAATCTTTCCCCTCCTCTTCCATGTAATCACCCAATGGACAACAATAGATTTGTGCCTGGTACATTAGTTCCCTAATAAGCAGTGGCCAATGTTCTGTATGCACAGTTCTGTTTGCCTTAGGAGGTAAGTATTGGCAGCTGCACTGAGGTCTTTATCAAATTGGAAGGAACAGAGCTGGGATTGCAGCTCACGGGTGCCTCATTGCACAGTGCAGATGAGTCTGATTTATTGCTGAAGTTTTAGCGTAAAATACATCTCTTAACATTGACACTTTTGAGAGAGATGCTTGATAGTCAAACACTATCTATAAGATAGAAACCCTCTTGTTTGTCTGTCCTTCAGCTTCTCAAAGAACAGAGAGCATTTGTTCTTCTATTACTTACAAAGGAATGCAGTAAGAAAAACGATAAACGTCAGTGATGTCCTATTACATTAGCGCAAACTGATTTTGCACACTCTTTACTGTATATCAGTATGAAACTGCTGGTAGTCTATATAGATTCAAAGCAACCCTTTTCTGTAGTTATTTGGGCGGGGAGGAAGGAGGGAGAGAAAGAGAGACAGAGAGAAAAAGAGAGAGAGAGAGAGAGAGAGAGAGAGACTGTTTCTGTGTGTGAGGATGCATGTGCACATATAAGGGAAAATAAATTTGCAATACTCTGTTTTCAACCCCTGGGTTCTAGTAGTCTGAGCAAGATCCTCAATGACAGTAGTAACTTTGAGCCTTGGGCAGAAGATCACAAAAGCCAGAGAAACATCCAAAGCTCAGACAGAATTGGTCTGGATTGTTAATGGGTGGAGCATCCCCAGCTGCATCAAATTTGAATTCCATGTGTCAGGATTCAGTTCTGCTGAGTCATGGGAAGTTTCATCCTGACCAACAGAGAAATGTCTCTCTTCTGTCAATAATGCCTAAGGCAAAGCTGTCGAAGACAGGATGGTGCTTCACAGCTGGGGCAAGCCAACACACAGCATACCGAAGTCACTCATCTGTCGACTTTGGTGTAGCCTTAGAAGGAAGAATTGCACATCACTTTTAAACAGTTGAAAGGAAATCAGTGAAAATGGACCTAGTTGCAGAGTGCTTGCCTAGCTCATTCATTCTTATCACAGCAGAAAGTGAAATAGTACCATGAAGGTCATATAATTTAGGGGGATATAGAAAAGTTATTAGGAATTCACATTTCAGGGTTATGATGTGGGTAAGTTGGTAGAGTGCTCACATAGCATGTCCAAAGCCCTGGGTATAGCATAAACTGGACTTGGTGGTACCTGCATGTAGCACTCGAGAAGTAGAGGCAGAAGGATTAGAAGTTCAAGGTCATTCTTGGCTACCTAGCAAGTCTGAGGCCAACCTGAAACACATGACACATGGGAATCTGTCTCAACAGAAGTTCATCTTTTCTGTCTTCAAAGTCACAGTGGGACACAAGTTGAAGCATTCTAGCACTCACTAATTACATATTCTCTATGACTATCATCACTCTGAATGAATCGACTAGTTATGGCAAAGACCCGTAAGTCTACGAAACAGAAATTTGTTATTATATAGTCCTTTGTCAAAAAACATTGCTGGCTCCTGTTCTGTAGTGTTATGGAAGCAGGCTTCCTTTATCTTTTCTGTTCTACCATCTTCAGTGCAGGTTTTCAGTTCAGGCCGAATGGCTCCTTACCCTTTTGCTAGGCCTGCATTCAAGTCACTGCAAAAGAGAAGAAATTGTTTTTCCCATCTAAAAATAACTTCACTTATAGTTCAACTGGTCAGAAGTTAGTCCCTTTATCATATCTACTATCTATATCATACCTGCAAACCTCAAAAAAAATCAAAAATCAGAATTCCCCAGTTATAGGAAAAAAGAAAACTATGTCAAGGGACATTCTGGAGTTATGATTCACCTCCTAAGTGTATTGAGACAAAAGCATGTGGGAAAATACTCCATAAAAGCAAAGCACATGCAAATCCAAATTGTTGTTTTTCATGCTTTAAAGACAGTGTTTCTCCACTCCGTCTCAGTCATTCCTTTGTTCTTTAGCACTAACATAGCAGCTAGTAAAACACCCTACTATCCTTCCTTTTATTCAGATCTTTAGTTCTATAAAAAGAAACAATTTGTCAAATAATAAGGTAGATGGAAGTTTCTGTTCCACCCGGTCCCATAGTCATTCAGTCCCAAATAAACACACAGAGGCTTATATTAATTATAAACTGTTTGACCTATTGCTCAGGCTTATTATTAACTAGCTCTTACACTTAAATTATAATAAACAGAGATAATCCTTATGGGAACCTGCCTTGATGTAGAACTTCAAACTTCCTGAGCCTATCATACGGCCTTCTTCATGGTCATGCAATGGACAGGCCAGACTTCATGTCTTAAACCTCTACCCTTTGTACCTCTGTTCATATAACTGTCCCATCTGTTATCACTATGTCACTTCCTGTCCACATCCAACAGGTTAAAGCCCTTCTGTACCATGTGACTTCCAAGGCCTCCTGCCTAATCCCTGGATTTCAGCTCTCACTATCTGCACCTTGCTCTCTGTATTTCACACCAAAAAATACTCCTAATCTATGGAGCAATTTTGCTCCCTCTGTTTGGATTCTAGGGGATATCGGAAGTGTGCTTTCTGGGTTCTTAAAACAACGGTTTTCAGTTGGGAGCAACTTGGCTCTTAAAGGCCACTTGGCAGCACCTGGAGACACTTGTAAAGAGCCATGTTTGAAAGATTGTGTGTGATTATCATCTGGGGGAAAGGATGCTATTAGACAGCTCCTCCAAGAATTATCTTGTCCAAAATGTCCACAGTTCTGAGGCTGTCCTGACCTGAATAAGCTCTTGAGAGGTTTTATGTTTTTTAACTAGCATGTCTTAACAGATTCAGCTGTGTATTGAAATGATTTGATCTTAATGAGAAGCATAAAAGAATAAATATGAATGATACACACTATGGGTGCATAAAAAGGAGATGCGAGTATATAAAGGGCTCTAAATCCAGAATAACAAATCAACCTTGGGGAAAAGTAGGGATTGAATAGATTCAGAAATGTCCCTGTAAAGCAGTGGTTCTCAACCTTTCCAATGCTGTGACCCTCTACTACAGTTCTTCATTTTGTGGTGAACCCCAACCATAAAATTATTTCATTGCTACTTCCTAACTGTAATTTTGCTACTGCTCTGAATCCTAACATAAATACCTGATATGCAGGAGATCTGATCTATGACCCCCAAAGGGGTTGCAACCCACAAACTGAGAACCACTCAACAGGCTCGTGTATTCAACACTCTATATGTTGGTGATTCAAGTCAATGAAAGGTACGTAGGCTGCTGGATGCCAACTCTAACAATGGTTTAATCTATCGGTGAGCTTAGACCAAGGGAGCTATCAGGGGTGCCTGTTTGGGGGAAGGAGGTTACTGGGGATATGCTACTAAAAGCTTTATCTTGCCCTGGCCTCTTCCATGTCTGTTGCCCTCTATTTCCAGGATGCCATGAGGTGAGCAGCACTGTCCCACTGTGCCCTTTGCCATAATGTCCTACTTCACCAAAGGCCCAGACAATGGAGTTGCACGACTGTGGACTGAAGCCTCCGGCAGGAGTCCAACATTGATCCTTCTTCCTTTTAAATGGTTTTTCTTTGATACTTACCACTTTGATAAAAAAAAAAAAAGCTAACAATCAAGGAAGCTTTTTAAAAGATGCAGCAGTCTAAATTTAGACAACTAGAAGAGTTGGAATTACCAAGCAGAAAGGAGAATGGCTCTTCCAGACACACAGATGTCATGCACATGGCCCAAAAGCCAGGGATCTTGATGCTAGCAAGGAATTGAAGGAGTTTGTGTGATTGGCATGTAGCTTGGAGAGTACAGAGGTGGTGGTGGGAAGGAAGAGAGAAGAACAGATCATGTAGTCTTCCAACCACACAAGGAATCTTGAATTTCATTCTGGCGAAAATAAAGAGAACCAGAAAGCTCTTAGGTGCTTCTCTCTGGGAATCTGCTGAAAGTCTTAACCTTTAATCTGCTAAAAGAGACAATCCCAATTCTCCTAAATCTCTCACACCAGCTAGATGCTTCTTCTTCTTCTTCTTCTTCTTCTTCTTCTTCTTCTTCTTCTTCTTCTTCTTCTTCTTCTTCTTCTTCTTCTTCTTCTTCTTCTTCTTCTCCGTCTTCTTCTCCTTCTTCTAATCACATGAATATTCTCTCATCATGATGGAGCATGAAACTTGACAGGATAGTATAAATTAGAAACTACAGATATACATAATACTCAAAGCCAATAAGAACTGCTAAGACTCCTCAAAGATAGGCCACATGTATCCAGAGGACTCTGGGTAGAACATTTCCTTCTAAGGAATAAATGAAAGAAGAGAAAACCCAAAAGATACTCTTTTTTAAAAAAGCATAAAATTTAGGAGTGCTTTATAACTGGTCAAGAAAAGATGACATTTTGCTAGGGATGGTGACTGCTATAATTCCAGCACTCAGGAGGCTGAGGCAGGAGGATTGTTGGGTTCAAGGCTTAACTTTGGCTATGCAGTGAGACCTGTTATTAAAGATAACATTTTAGGAAGAAAGTAGAGATGAAGAGTGTGAATTGTGGCAGAAACTGGGAACTGGAAAGATAAAGGAGGGATTTCTTTTGGAATTAGTGCTGGGAGCATTGACGAGAAAGTTACAGCAGAATGATGGGTGGGGAGGTCAGTTAGCTATGGGTGATAACCAAGTGGGAGGTAACACAGTAGAGAAATGGGTAGTTAAATCCATCAGGACTCCTTAATAGATGAGCTGAGGATGTAACCCAGAGCTAGCACACTTGCCTGGAATGCTCAAGACCTTAGCTTCAATCCTCAACATCCAAAACGAAAACATAGTAAAGAACAGATATGATTCTTACGTTCCAGTGATGTTATAACAAAGGACCAGATGCTGGGAGGTTTGAGTGAGACAGACAGATTGTCTCACAGTTCTGAGGTTAAGTCAGAAGGTGGCCCCTCCTTCGAGCACCAAGGTAAATTTGATCTGTTTCAGTCCTCTAATTTCTAATGGGTTGCTAGGCGCTGTTGGTGTACCTTTCCTTGTCAAGGCCTACTCCAATCTTTGTCTTCATCTTTACATGGCATTTCTCTTGTTCATGTCTATGCTCAAATTTCATCTTTTTGGTGATATTTTGTTTGTGCTTTAATAAATAGAGCTTGCCTGAAGATCAGAGTATGGAGCTAGCTACACTAGTTAGCCATAGAGGCCAGACAGTGGTGATGCACACCTTTCATCCCAGCACTCAGGAGACAGAGGCAGGTGGATCTTTGTGAGTTCAAGGCCACCCTGGGTTACACAAGATTGAATCTGTCTAAAAGAGAAATAGAGCCAAGCAGTGGTGACTCACACCTTTAATCCCAGCACTAGGTGGAGACAGGAAGGGATATGGCTGGGCAGAGAGAGGAATATAAGGCAGGAAGTGACGGGAGCTCAGGATTCAATCTGAGGTTTCATAGACAGCACTCAGTCTGAGGACTTGTAGAGACAGGATACCTCATTCAGTCAGAGCATTTCATAGAGGTAAGAACTAGTAGCTAGCTGACTGCTCTGCTTCTCTGATCTTTCAGCTTTTATCCCCTAATATCTGACTCTGGGTTTTTATTATTAAGGTCAATTATAAATCATGCTACAGATAACAGTCATAATGAAATACTTTACCCTAATGACTTAATTTTAACTTGATTTCCCTGTTTCTATGTAGGACTCTATTCTGAGTAAATTCCATTCTGGAGTTTAGGACTCAAGGGTATCTTTTTTTGAGGTATAATTCAACTTAAACCTTTTTGGTTATAAATTTAGTATATATCCTATATTAAAAGTTAAGAAATATTGATATATTCAAAGTACACATCAACATGGTTTTGTGATTAAATTTTTAAAAGATATCTTTGAAAGACAAGAGAGATGTGGCAGTAATTAGAGGTGAGGGTAATATATACATGCACACACATACACACATACATACTATACATATTCTGTTTATTTAGTTCAAGATTTAAAAAAGTTCGAATATGTGGTAACAAAACAGGAAAGAGCCTGCAGAAAGGGGGAAGTCAATGTCTGAAAATGGGGTTTACTATGGCATGGTGTGTGTGTGTGTGTGTGTGTGTGTGTGTGTGTGTGTGTGTGTGTGTGTGTGTGTAGGGATCTTGGGGAACTGAATGAAAAATCCAGACCTGTGTGGTTAGGTGAGGTTGGCTTTTCTGGATATACACTTACTAAATATTTGTTTGCATGGAGAATAAGGAATGTCAGGAGGAAGTCTGTGTGTAAAGCAGCCTACAGAGCAGAGTTTAATAGAGGATAGTGGAAAGTTCAGCGAGGTCACCACTGTCTGCTCTCCAGTCTGGTCAATGGAGAGAAGAGCTAGAATAAGGCTGGCTTTGAGGACTTTGCCTTACTTGTAAGGATTTGGCATGACATCCAGGCTCAGTTGACACTGATTGCCGAGGTAGGCACATCCTTCATTTCACCATGATACCCAGAACAGAGCATTCTGTAAGTGATGCAGAAGATGGGGTGGTGGACAGTAACATACACTTTTGCAGTGACCATGTTCCTCTGAAACAAGGATGAAATGAAGCCTCGCATACTCAGAAGGAAGTTGTCAGATAAAGAGGCCCATGGAAGGACTGTGTGTACTTGAGGAGCTGCAGGAACTCCAGATATAACTATGGGTCCCAGTCAGGGAAGTAGAACCTGTGGTTATGTTGTAGGCAAAGTAGATATCAGCAAAAACTTAGCTTATCAACAGTAAGTTCTCTGAGTATCCATCTTATTGGTTGTCTTGTTTTTGTGACAGAATGCCCAACAGAAGCAAATTAAGGGAACAAAGGTTTAGTTCAGCTTAGTTCTAGAGCAGTGGTTTTCAGCCTTCCTAATGTTGCAACCCTTTAATACAGTTCCTCAAGCTATGGTGATCCTCAACCATAAAATTAGTTTTGTTGCTACTTCATAACTGTACTTTTGCTACTGTTATAATCATAATGTAAATATTTCTGATGGTCTTGGGTGACCTCTGTGAAAGGGTCTTTTGATCCCAAAGGGGTTGTGAACCACAGGTGGATAGCTAGAGCTTGGTCCACAAGGTGGCATTTTCCATGTGGCTTGTTCACATCTTGGTTGATTGGGAACCAGAGAGCTTTAGCTGGATACCACTTTCAAGGCTTGCCCATAGCAAACCACTTCTGCTAGCTGTGCTTCAGCCCCCAATGTTTCACAACCTCTCCAAACAGTGCCACCAACTGGGTAACAGGTATTCAAATACATGACCCTATAAAGGACACTTTATATGTAAACTATTCCACCCTTGACCACCATAAGTCCTAAATTCTTAAAACATTTTAAATGCCATATTCTGTAGTCTTTGAAATGTTTGAAGGATACCTATCTATCTGAAATACATTTCTGTACATCTAGAAAATCTAACTAACATGACTATAAGTTTGACTATTATAGATTACTATTTATTAACCAATATTTCTTAATTATACTTTACATTTTTAAATGAGCTGGACAAAAAACAATATCTTAATCAAGATCAGAAATACATATACACAGTGTAACAAAACTGACCTTAAATTTGTATCAATAAACCAAGATCCATACCAATGCAAATCTCTATAGCATATACCCCTTTAAATGTAAAGAAACATTATAAACAAATACTTGGGAATGTGGGCATAGTTCTCTCCAAACTACTTCCTGCTGTTTATTGGGAAAAGTATTTTTGGGGGTGTTCACAGCAACCTTTTGGGAGGTCTTGGCCTATCAAACCACATTAGTCTGGAAGGATTCCACAGGTTCTCATCATCTGTGGAAACAAAAGAAGAACCTCTTTTCCAAAGCAAAATATCCTTAGACTCAAATTCTGAAGTCAAGATACCTTTAAATTATATATGTTAAATTAGTTTAGCAGCTTATACAATAAAATGTTTCTCTGTACTTAGCTTCTTCACAATCAAAAAGTTTGAAAAAACACAATAACATACATAATCCAGACTCTCTGCGTATAGTCCATCTTACATGGCTTATTTACTTTTACTCTATTACTTTTTAATATTTATTTTATTATCTTTACTCCTTTAATCTATGACTGACTGTACTCTGTCTCCTTAAAGACTTTGTTTTTACTTCCTTTTATAACTGTCTATATTCTTTTTCTTCTCTGTCCCAAGCCTAAGTACATTTTTTTAAGACACACTGTGATCCATTTAGAGGTCTTTTTCATCTGAATCTGTCTTTATTGTATATATGTAATTCTTTTCTGTCCAGGAGAGCTTCTTAAAATGCAAAGCTGTGGCCTGACTTGTACTAAGGCTGCTTTACCTTTTGGCTCCGCCCAGTCCAACATGGTGAGATGGAGGCCTTTTTAGCGCAAGCCATGTTCATAGTCCTATTTTCAGGCATACAGTGAGTCTATGTTGCCACTAAACAAGTTGTAGCATTCTGCTCACAAAACCCATTCTAATTCTCCATAGCCAGACCTCCTGAGAAAGAGTTAGAGCCATTTGTGCTGGTGAACCAGGAAGCCACTGCTTCAAAACCATGGCTTTTTTTCTGCTACCGCTGAATCAGGAAAACCTCTCTTAATAGAGCTGCAGCATACTCTGCAAGCAGAGCCCATCTGGTAAAAAATGCACCTAAATTTTGTTTTTCAGTGTCTAAAATTTCTTCCAAGACCTCTCAGGTTCTGTGTGGATTTAGCTAGAACACGTTGGAGCACCAAATTGTTGTAGGAGCTGCTTGTTCATTTCCCAGCTGCCCAGACTCCCAAAATAATCACACAGACACTATATTATTTAAATCACTGCTTGGCCCATTAGCTCTTCTTATTTGCTAATTCTTACATCTTAATTCAACCCATCTCCATTAATCTGTGCATCACCACGAGGTCATGGCCTACCAGCAAAGTTTCAGCATGTCTGTCTCTGGCGGTGAATCCATGGCTTCTCCTTGACTCCGCCTTCTCTCTCCCAGCATTCTGTTTAGTTTTCCCTGCCTAGCTCTTTCTGCCCTGCTCTGCTATAGGCTCAAAGCAGTTTCTTTATTAACCAATGGTATTCGCAGCATACAGAGGGGAATCCCACATCATAGAGGTGTAGGCCAATGGAGACAGACCTTGAGAGTTGTAGTCCAGCTCTGCTTCTCATCTTCTTCCTGCTTTCTGGCCCATCAAGATATGAATAAGCTAGACCACAATCCCCCCCACTGCCAAGGGCTGACTCACCAAGGTGTGAATAAGCCGTGCCACAATCTCCTACTGCCAGGAGCTGACCCATCCCTGTCCCCACACCCACCTCACCATAATGGGCAGTATCCAAAGCAATGAGCCAAAATCTTATATTAATTTGTCAGTGATGAGAAAAGAAACTAATAGAGATTTATTCTGCCCTTGTATACACAATTTGCTCTCTGCCCTCCCCCATCTCTTACTTTCCTTCCTCCCAAGACTTACCTGATCCTCATAATGAGTTCTACCATCTGCATCTTATTTTTTTTAAAAAAAATCTTCATTATATTTTTCTTTCTTGTAAATTATATGTAGTCTTTATCTTATCATAAGAAGCTTAAAATCATACCTTTAAAAATTACTAGAGTCTCCATAAAGCAGTAAATTCCCAAGATAGATACTTTTGTCACTTGATCCTTTAAAAGCTAGGTGCTTGTTTGCCTGAACAAGTTGGATCTGGGAGCTCTAGATCTGGGTTTTCTCGGGCAGCTGATCCCTTTGCTCCCCCGAGGTTGATGTAAGAAGCATGAGGCTGAGGGGGTTTCTTCTTAGAAAGCAGTGCTAGAGGTCTGAGCCCAGACAGGATCCTGAAGCTATAGGGGTCACCAAGATAGTGTTTGTGGCATTCGGAGTCTTCCACAATTGTGACAGATTATCTGAAACTTCATGCTCAGCAGGGAATGGAAAGAAGGAAAAGAAAGGCGTGCTGTGGTGAGGGTGGTACCCAAACTGCCTCAGGTAGTGGAGAATTCCCAGAGGGAAGATGTACTTGGCCTTCTTAAAAATGAATCACACCAAGGCAAAGAGGCTAAAGAGTACCACAAAAATTGAGGCTGTGAGGATGATAGACACCAGCAGGCAAGAGGTTGTTCCATCACTGCCATTGTTCACTCACAAGCAGACTAACTCCCTTCTCCAGTGTCGGGCCTCATGAGGCCTGGGCGCAAGGCCCAGTGTAACTTCTTGGTCCTGACTTGAGTTTGGTGAGGCCTAGTGTAACTTCTTGAGCCTGGCTCGAGTTTGGAGACCTGTCTCTGGGTACCCGACCTGGGCCCGCCTCTGCCCAGCCACCACTAACGTGACAGAATATTATTGGCTCTTGTTCCTTGTTCCACCTTGGCCCATCCCAGGCTTCTCCACCCCCATCACAACTCTACGTAAGTCCCTGCTTGATACCATTAAACAAGTTCCTGCTTTGACAGACTCCCAACTCAGTGGGTGTGTTTCTCCCGAGTGCCCAGTGGGGAGGGCTGAGTTGTGTCACTCACCATCATGTTCAGCCCCAGGGAGAGTCCAGGGGTTCTGGCTCTGCCCCCACTATTTCTGCCAGAGAACCCAGCACTCCAACTCCATTCTGATCAGGAGGAAACCCTGGAATGCAGATAAGTTGTCCATGAATCCAGGTCTCTTAGGCTATCAAAGTCTTACTGAGGAGAAAGTTGAAACTTAACAGCTCAGTTTTTCCAATATTGCACATTATACATCAATGAGTTATAAAAGTTCCTTGTGGTCCCTGTTTCAGGCTTGTTCTTAGTTTGTGGGAAACTCATATGTAAGAAGGAATAAGCAAGTGTTTGTTTACATTCCAGAAGTTCTGAAAATGGTGTCACCCTCAGGACGGCAGGGGATACTTACCCAGTCCAGATGTTCATCTACAAACTCAGCCCTGAAGCTCCAGGTGTGCACATCATACTTGGAGAGATTTGATAAACCACATTTAGTTGAAATAATGCTTCTGAATATATCCAGGGATTGTCTATAACATTGGTACTGAGCTATGAAATACTGATTCCCTTTGGGGAAAGCAGGTGACACCCATCCTAGAACATTCATGAAATGTTCATTCTGGTGTCTTGCGGAGGTGGTGGTAATCCTCTTGCTGACACCAACAGTCAGCTGCATAGCCACACTAGGGGACTGTAGGGGTACTCGGATGCCAGCAGCATGGGACGCTTTCCCTGGCCTTGTACCTCAGAGTGCCAGCATGCCTCTCTTTTGTTTTTTGCTTATTTGTTTGAGACTAGGTCTCACTATTAGCTGGAACTTGCTAAGTAGCTGGGGCTGGGCTTGAACCTGAGCTCCCCTTGCCTCTGCCTCTTAAGTGGTGGGGATTACAGGTGTGTCCCACCACACCTGGCTCCAAGTATTTTTCATGTTTTCAGTTAGTAAATTCGGTGGTTGAGATATAGCTTATTGCCTAATACTGAATACATACAACTTCAAACAGGAAGAGGGGAAAAAAGCAATTGGATAAAGAAGTTTATATTTATTAGCTTCCTATTAGATAATCATTTGTAGTTTCCCCTAAAACACAAGAGCTGTTACTTTTGTCTGCGTTCTTTTCTTTCTTTTTTTCTTTCTTTCTTTCTTTCTTTCTTTCTTTCTTTCTTTTTTCCTTATCAAGGGGAGTCTTCTGTGATCAGCTCATGTATACAGTCTGAATTATTTCCCAAAAGATTATCTCTCTGAGTAGCACAGCAATACTGCTCATATATAAAGAAATATATTTGTGCAACAAAATAAATTGGTTGTGTTTTAAAATCTTTCAATGAATCCCCAAAATATTGAGTAATATACTAATGAATTAAGGTCATGTAAAAGCACATGGTGTTGGGGGGGCGTGTGGGGAAGTGGGGTTCATGTCAGGACAGTGGGACTATAAACCAATGGGACTGCCCTGGAGAACTTTAAATGCTTGTTATCCACTGGGAAATTCCACCTCCAAGTCTCCACTCTCAAAGCATGTTGATAACAGCCAGCTACATGAAGAAGTTTGTCATATGATTCCTAATAGTTACACAAATGCAGAAAAGAATAGTGTGTGTCATTTATTGAGACGACAGTACGATGTTGTAAAAGTCCAAACAAAAAGTCATGAAAAGAAGCTTGCTGGCTTCAGGGTAGCAGGTGCTTCTAGGAAGGGGATGTTGTATCTATACTAACAGGTTCTGATTTTGAAAAGAGAAAATAAAGCAAATCTTAGCATCTACGTATATGACAGGTTGGTACATAAATGAATATCTGTTAATAGTTTTGGTGCTTGACTATATATTCTCAATGCCATCATTAAACTCAAACTTTAAGAAGTGTCCTTGAACCAAAACACAACAAAAAGGTTTTAGTTTATTTACATTGTTTTGTATTTATTCAGAGTATGTAAACACAGCCAACAAATTAATTTAAAGTTCATTAAAACATGCCATAATGGCACTGTGCTGTGTGAGTTTCTAATTATAACATTCTGTCAAAATTGTTTTCCATAAACAGCTTGAGGTGCCTCTTTCAGTGGGGACTGTTTTTAAGTACAGCTGTAGTTACTGAAAAGGCCACTGGGGGCAGTGTAGATGGGAGACCTAGCTATTAGACAGTGTTGTCTCAGTAACTCTGACCTGGAGGCAGATATAGGTTGCCAAGGAGGGCCTCCTCAACATACTAGCTCCTTAACAAGACAGAAAGGCTGGAACAGCCCCAGCTATGCTTTCAGCGTTCCCAAATTTGTCTCCAGCTCTGAAAGAATTTTTCTTTAGTGTTTGCCTTCAGATCAGGGTTAGACGGTGATGAATGACAGGTCTAGCCAGTGTGCCACAGACCGTGAGACTCCTTGCCCAAATTGATGTGTTGAAACCATCTCTGTCATGGAGTAATTATGTTCTACCCTGACATCTGAAACCAGCAGGGTGCCTACTGGCCTCCCAATAGCATTCTAGCCACTTTGTTATGAGGGATAAGATCCCCCAGTGGAACAACTTTTGTTATCACAGCAATGAGACACAGGGCTCGCTTATCCCAAGAAGCAGATAACAGTTAC
>PVIU01031604.1:0-14588 GCA_004026605.1 Ondatra zibethicus
CAGAAGAAATTCGAATGGCCAAAAGATACCTAAGGTCATGCTCAACTTCCTTAGCAATCAGGGAAATGCAAATCAAAACAACTTTGAGATACCATCTTACACCTGTCAGAATGGCTAAAATCAAAAACACCAATGATAGCCTATGCTGGAGAGGATGTGGTGTAACGGGAACACTCATCCATTGCTGGTGGGAATGCAAGCTTGAATGATATATTCAAGCATCTCAGAGAACACCAAAACCTCCCTGGCCTCATTTCCCAAGAGAATGCTGCTGCAGATGCTGCAGCATCAGGAGCCTGTCTTATAGAGGCCTCAACTCTGCCCATACAAAATGCTCCTCAAATGCATGACTTAACTCATGTCAGCTGGAGATGACTCAAATACCTATACCCCCAGATCCCTGCAACAGAATTAAAGAGAATTGTGCATACATGTAAGACTTGCTAAAAGTTTCTCCCTGCTTTACAAGGGCTGGGAGTGAACCTAAGAAGGTTAAGACCAATATCATCTGTCAAACAGATGTAACACATTACCCTCTGTTTGGCAAATTAAAATGTATGTTTGTGACTATACACATGTAGTCTAAGATATGCTGAGCTACCAGCCACTCAGGGGAAAAGGCAACCCATGCCAAAAGCTACTTCTTACAATGTTTTGCTATGTTGGGACTACCACAACAGGTCCAGACCTACAATGGCTCCTGTTTTATAAGTAAAATATTAAAAGAATTCTTTCAGAGATCGAATATATTCCATACCACTGAGATCCCATACAACCCTCAGGGTCAATTGATTGTTGAAAGACAATCAAAGAGGTCCTTATAAAACAAAATGGGGGACTCCCTTATTAGGCCTTCAATGGGGTTAAAAATTAGATAGCTGTAGTTACCTTTCTTTTATGATTTAGCCAAGCCTATTTCCAATGCAATACTTAGACTCCTTAGAATAGAATGTCTATTAAAACATGTGTTCCTTCCTTAATATTGTTTATGTTGGTTGTAATTTTATACTTGATATCTGTTCCTATTGTATTTAGTTTTGTATTGGGTTTGGATCACTCTTATTTAGACAAAAAAGGGAGGTGATGGGGAGTCCTTGTCAACCAATTATCTTTAAGAGGTGAGACCAAGTCAGGGTGTTGCTTTCCGGCACTCAGAGAAAAAAATGGCCCATGGCCCAGGTGCGCTCTCTCTGTGTGGTTCCCTCACAGCACAGCTGAGCTTGGACTTCTCGTTCCTGTTTTGTGAGTTTGCCCCTTATAATAAATAAAAATTTAATTGTTTTATCTTTTACATAGCCTGGTTATTTCTTGAATGGAGATAATTTAATATTTACCCTAATGAGCCTGAGTGTTCTCATGTCCTTAGGAGACATGCCCTCCTGCAGACACCCTTTTATGTATGCCCAGAAAGTAACCAGACTGCTTCTGCTAATAGAAACTGAGGGAGGTAGTGGTTCCGGATTACTATTGTTCTCACTAGAGATGTGACTGGGACTGGACACTGGATAAAACAACATGGAGATATAATGATCTCCAGGGTCTCCCAGGTACTCATATCCCAGAACCGCCTATATGGAAGATGTACTCAATTTAGATGTAACCCTGTGATATTAATGTTTACATATCAGGGGAAGAAAAGGAACTTATCCTGGTTATCTGAGAAGATGTGGGGATTAAGGCTATACCAAAAGGGATATGGTCATGTGTAACATGAGGGCCAGGCTTGTTGGGGTTTATGTCCTGTCCAGTCCCCCAGCTATTTAGGTCCCAAGGAAAATCACACAGAGAGTCTATGTTAGGTTATAAACTGATTGGCCCCTTAGCTTGGGTTTTTTATTAGTTTTTGTAGTTTATATTAATTCATTATTTTTATCTATGCTAGCCACATGGCTCAGTACCTTTTTAGTGGGGAAGGTCACATTTTGTTTTTTTGGTGAAGGAGCCTTATACTCATGCTTCGAGTGGAAATACTTCCTAAGGACCCTCCTCAGATGTTGGGCCCTGCTTGCAAGCTAAAGCCCATGGAGAACATGCCTTTATATACCTCAACTTTAGATACCTCCATCATCATCACCTACTCCTAAGTTATCCTTCACCAAGTCACATAGAGATGTAGGAGAATTAGAAGCCTCACCTTATTTGATGGATATATTTAAGATGGCTTTTACTGCTTTAAACCTTACCCACCCTGAAGCCACTGAGGCCTGTTGGCTTTGCGTAAAGCCACTACACCCCTACTTTGAAACCTTTAGGGCAAATGGCTCTTATGAGATACTAGATAAAGCTGATATGTGTAGATGGGAAAACACTGAGATGGGAGAGATATCGGAACTGACTATCCCCTTTTGGCAGATGTCGAACACAACTGTGTCTCATACACCTTGTGGTGTGACTAATGAGTCTATAGCTTCCTGGACGGTGCCCAAAGATCATGGATATTTTTGGGTCTGCCCAGAGACAGGGGTTACTCACTGCCTGTCTGACCCACTGATCATTCAGAATAATAATACTTTTCTGCTTGCATTAATTTTCCTTCATGTGCTTTACCACATGCAAGAAGAATTCCTGGCCCAAAGGCATAGAGAGAGCCCCTAATGGCCCTGGCCATCACAACATTGATGGGGCTCAGAGTGGCTGGGACTGCCCTGGGCACCTCATCCCTGATGATTTTACAACAAGAAATGGCAATAATTTACTCACAATTGACAGTGACCTTAGAAAAGACAGAGACTGCATTATGTTATTTATTTAAACTTATGTTATTTACTGTATTTAAAGTCTTTGGATTCCTTAGAAAGGTTAACCTTACAAAACAGGAGAACATTGGACTTGCTGTTTATGGAACAGGGAGGAATTGGAAGACTTCTCAGGGGGTCTTCCTTGTTCAAATCTTATTTTTCTTAATGCAGAATGAATCTACCCTCCTTCATTTCCCGTGGAAATAAAAGCAAAACCTCTTCTCCAAAGTAATATATCTTTTGACTTAAATTTTAAAGTCATAGCATTTCCATATACATATATATATATATTGAATTAATCCAACAGAATTTATAATCAAATGTTTTTAGCAGCTTTTTTCTCTTTCCTTAGCATTCAAACAATTCAAAGATAACATAATAATATTCAGTATCCATATATCTGTGTGTTTTCCATCTTTATGTGGCTTTATTTTAACCTCAATTTCTTTTATTTTTATTTTTAATTTTTGGCTTTTTGAGACAGGGCTTCTCTGTATATCATTGGCTGTCCTGGAACTCACTCTGTAGACCAGGCTGTCCTTGAACTCACAGAGATCTGCCTGCCTCTGCTTCCCAAGTGCTGGGATTAAAGGTGTGTTCCACCATACCCAACTACTCTGCTTCTTTTTTGAGGATGTTAACCTTTTTCTTTCTCTCCCAAGCTTGCATACATTTTTAAACACACTGAAAACTGTTTAGAGTTTTTTTCCATCTGAATCTATCTTTATTGTATATCTCTCTTTTTTGGACCACATGAGTCTTTAATTTGCCAAGCCATATAGCTAGGATTAAAGCTGTAGCTTTGACGGCTGGATTCAACCCATTCCTTAGCTTTTTTTCTGAGAGTCTAGCCTCATGGCAGAGGTATTGGATGTAGCCATGTTTATTGCCACAACTCTATGGAATTACAAGGTCCCTGACACCACCAAAAAGTATGCAGTCAGCTTTTCATCAACAACATTTAAGTGTTTCATGGCTTTTCATCAACACTATTTAAATGTTTCCTCGCAGGACCTCTTAAAAGAGCTACAAGGTTTTGCAGCTAAAGCTGAATCAGGAAGCCTCTCTTAAATGAGAACGCTTGCCTCTAGCAAGCAGAGCAAACCTGAGAAAGTGCTGATTTCTCCAGACAGAGAGTCTATATTATGAATATTATTGTGTTATCTTTGAATCTTTTGACTATGAATTAGCTAAGTACAAAGAGACATTTTATTGTATGGGCTCCTATGATAAACCAGCATGTATATTATAAACGTATCATAATTTCAAAATTTGGGTCTAAGGATATGTTGCTTAGGAAAAGAGGTTCTTCTCTTGTTTTCACAGAGGATGAGAACCTGTGGATTGCTTCCAGACTGGTGTGTTTTGATGAAACAAGATCCCCTGAAAGGTCACATCGAATACCCCTTAAAAAATTGCTTTGCCCAATAAACAGCAGAAAGAAGTTTAGAGAAAAAATATGCCCATATTTCCAAATATTATTTGTAAATGTTTCTTTATATTTAAAGGGGTATGATATAGATATGAATAATTTGCATTGGTATGGATCTTGGTTTACTGATACAAATTTAAGGTCAATTTTGTTATATGTATATGTATATTTCTGATCTTGATTAAGGTATTGTGGTTGTGCAGTTCATTTAAAAATATAATGAATAATTAAGAAATATAAGTAAATAGAGAGTCATCTATAATAGTCAAGATTGTAGTCATGTTAGTTAGGTTTTCTTGATATATAGAGATATATTTCAGTTAGGTAGGTATTCTTCAAATCTTTCAGAGACCTTCAGAATATGGCATCTAAATGTTTTAAAAATTTAGGACTTTTCATGACAGTGAGACACATCTGCTCCTGGCAGCCCCAATTGACTTCAAGAGGAAGATGGAGATTGAAGAAGTTCCTTATAGAGTTTGTTAGATGAACTGGACATGCAGGATCCACAGAGAATTTACTGCTGAATTTGTCTAAAGGTGAGACAATCCTTCGGGGTTCCTGCTTTGTGAAAGAGTCTGTGAGACATTCAGCAGAATACAGAAGAAAATGATTGGCCAATTGCCAATACAGGTGGAACTCTCTTTGAATTTCCTGCTTTTTGGAAAAGTCAGCTGGACACTATGGCCTGTAGGCTGAAGATGGATGCACCAATGGTACAAAAGAACTTTAGGTACTGTTCAGGCAGTGAGATGTCTCTGTCAATACTAGAATTATGAGAGTTGCTTACAATGCACTTTCCGTTTCCTTAGGTAATATTACATTTTCTGGAGTCTTTGATGGAGTTGAAGACAAGATAGTTATAGTTTTCTTAGTTATGGTAAAAGATAGAGTAGATATAAATATTATAACTATAATTCTTTAACTGTTTTATTATATGTAATTTTAGTATATTAAAGTTAAAGCCTTCCTTTTTGCTTAAACAGACAAGGGGAAATGGTGTGGGAGGTCCTTCTGTCTATGTGTTACTTTTATTTGTTAATGAATAAAGAAACTGCTTTGGCCTGTTGATAGGGCAGAACTTAAGTAGGCTGGGAAAACTGGACTGATGAATGCTGGGAGAAGGAAGGTGGAAAGAGAGATGCCTTAGATCCACTGGAGATCGTTGCACTGAAACTTTGCTAGTAGGCCACAACCTCATGGTGATATACAGATTAATAGAAATGGGTTAAATCAATATGTAAGAGTTAGTCAATAAGAAGCTAGAGCAGTGATTTAATTAATACAGTTTTTTGTGATTATTTTGGGACTGAGCAGCTGGGAACTACCAAGCAGCTCTCTCCTTCAACATCTGGTATTCTAGCAGATTGCTCTTACTTCTGTGTTCAGACCCTTGATGTCTTTCTGCATACCCAAATTGCCACTTTTTAAAGGGAGAGGAACCATACGGAATTAGAACTACCTCAGCTACCTCAGCTCAGTCACAAATGTAAATGTCTTGTATCCAAACACAGTTAACATTCTAAGGTTCCAGGGATTACCACTGCAGTATAAAGACTGGTAAGAGAAGGTGGTTATAATTCAGCCAGTAAGTGTTCTCTGTATTGCCCCTTTTTGCAGGCATTTTTGATTCCTATCTGCCTAAGACATGATACTATAAAGATCTTCTGTATATACATATGCACTATCAGGGTTTTCTTCTGAAATCTGTGACTCTGTCTGATGAGACTCATAGAAGGTCCATAAGGATTAGAGCTACAGTTGTGCTTTGAGCTCTATTTGTTCAGTAGTAGCTGCATTACAGTGCACAGTGTCTGACAACTAAAACTCCCTTACCTTTTAGTTGCATAAATTTATTGACAGAGAGAGAGACCAAGTCCTATGGAAACAAATCATCTGCAATGAGCACTTATACCACCATATTTTACAGGATTGATTTTTAACTTTTAAAATGAAATGTCATAATCTATTGTTGGTTCTACCTATTTGCATGAGATTATGCTTAAAACTTTTTATACAATAAGTTGATTTCAAGCTCTAAAAAGTATGTACTTGAAATTTTTCTTTAATCAATATATATTATTGTTATTAGGGTATAAGTATTTTATACTCATACAATGTCTGGATTTATTCATATTTCAATTAAAATATTTAAATATACTAGAGTCTGACAGTGTAGATCTGCAATCCAGGTCTTTAAGGGGCTGAGTTAGCAGGGCCAGAAATCCAAAACTAGCTCTAGCAATCTTGTCAGACTACATGTCAGAACAAAAATATGAAAACAAGTAATAAAATATTTTTAAAAAAACAATCAGAACTATAAGCAGATTTTTAGTGCATGTATAGAACATTAAGCCAGTAATCCTAACTCTCAGGGGGGCATGAAGTAAACAAATTATGGTTCAAGGTCAGTCTATGTATATAGAATGTCCTTGATGAGAGTTTCACAACATCAATGTAGTCTTTTGCAAAATTCTCCCCTCTAGTATTGTGAAAAACAAACTAGAGTAGAATGAATCTAAACACACTGAAGTATGTTAATATTACCATGCAGTCATCCATAGGACGTAAGTAAGCAGGGATTCCATGCACATATTTTCTTAACTGTTTTACATAACTCAGAATCATCATAGTTTCAAGTGACAACATTTTAACTATCATGCTGACCAGAAAATAAAATGGATTTCTTATTAAACTTGCATTAAAATGGAAATCTCTATGTCAGCATTCATTAAAGAGGCAAAAGAAAAAAAAACAATTTGCAAGATTACAATGTTGAAAATAGAAACAGAGGCTGCAAGAGTAGAAGCTGATTGACTACAGTATTACCAAGCATGACATGCATTTTACTTCAATTATTCATTCAATTTCCTAACTAAAATGTGACATCTCCAGGAGCCAATGCAATCATCATCCTAAAGCTGGTTCTTTAATAAAGTCTTAATCAATCTTGAATTTCTCTTATGTAATAAACTTTCTTCTGAGAATTGAATATCCCAGTGATGTCTAACATACTTAACTTGGAATCATAGAAACTACAGTGCTTAAGAAAAAGTGAATGGTCAAGGAAATGGTGCATCATTCTCATTTTTTAAAGAAAGACACACACACACACACACACACACACACACACACACACATACACTTATAATAAGGTATTGAATAAGAGTCTTGTAGCCATGAAGTGTGACAAATCCAAAATCTGCTGAGCTCCTTCACTAAAGGTCATTCATAATATGATGTCAGGGAGACCTAACACTTCATTTGAAAGTCTTAATGTTGCAGTCATTTTCTGGTCCTTAGAAGAGTCTGTGTAGATCTTCAGATGTCTGGATTAGTATAACCTAAGTTATGTGGACAATTCATAAGATTATGAATTTAATTCATTTTCTCATTTAAAATGAAAAACACCCAGATCCTATAACAATGTTTGATTAAAGGTTCTCAGTCTCCCTGTACCTATCAAGTTAACTTAATAGATTAATCATAATAGATGGATTTAGGAAGGATTCAATAGAGATGCAAACACAGAAACACACACATTGAACTTGACATCTCTTGTTATTTAATTTCATCTTTTTGTGTCGTTCCAGATGACAACTCTATTTATTAAATAGTAAATCCATCCTTAAATTTAGTTTTAAGTGAATAAACGCCAAGAATACTTATATTTTTATTTTAAAATGTTGGCTTAAAAACTTTTTTTTCTCACTTTTGGATAACTGAACTACTCACCCTGAGATTTAGGTATTTATATAAAAAGACAACTATGTGGGTTTATAGATGTAAAAAGAGAATAAAAAATGTGTTATTATTGAGACTAAGATTTCTTTTTACTTCTCTGATATTCAGAAGAGAATTTTTCAGGACATATTTCTTTTAGATAATAACCTAGTAAACTGAAATGTTGAAATGTTTACACACATTTCAGTGTCCCCATTCTTTGACTTTACTTTGGTTTTGAAACAATGACTTTTAAAGATAGACATAATTTTTGGGAAATCCAACTTACTATTTTTGTCTTAGATTTGAATTCACATATTACATAATAGGTGCTTATATTTCTTAGGGTACAATTATCTTCCCCACATATTCTCCTGTTATGGTGATATTTT
This sequence comes from Ondatra zibethicus, assembly GCA_004026605.1. Lineage (NCBI taxonomy): Eukaryota > Metazoa > Chordata > Mammalia > Rodentia > Cricetidae > Ondatra > Ondatra zibethicus. Next base: position 8,286 of record PVIU01031604.1, read on the forward strand.
GACATGTTCATTTCTTCTCTATGACTTCTCTCCAGATCTGTAGTTTGTCATGTCAAATTCAATATGCTTGGTTGTTGAATTCCAATACTTTCTCTTCCATTTGTTGAAAAATCATGTTCTCATCAGTACATTGCTCTACTAATATTGGAGAATATCATTTGATATTATGTTTATTGAACTAATAAAACTGCTTATCAACTCATGAGTCTCTAATTTTATCATTATGATATTATTTTTATTATTTAGCACTATGGTAACTTAACATTTAATGTGAATCCTTTAACTTTTTCTTTTACACAAAATTGTATTTATAACTCTATACAATTCAATAGCTAAATTCTATTCCTTCTATAAATGCTTTTCAACTTTTAAGTAATTAAAACAAAAATCTTAAAAGTTAAATCAACTAAATTTATCTTCACATTTGCAGCTATTGATATGAATTCCAAGCTTAAGTAAATTCATGTGAACTTGATTTAACTTGTTGACTTTCACTGAAAAAATAATATACTAAGTGAGTAAAATTTTTGTTTTATTGTGGCATTACTCATTTCAAATAACTCTAAAAACTAGTGTTAGGATTTTTTAAAGAAAGTTTTATTTTTCTATGGCATATACCATGACTATTTAGATTGGAAAACAGTGGTTTTAATGCATATAGCAAACCTCTAAAATGGAACTTATCACCAAAGTAACAAAATGTATATTTAATAATAACTGAAATCTATTACTTCTAAGTCAAATATTCAGTTCATTTCTCTCTAATATTCTGAGAGTGGGAGATGAAGTCTTTCTACATAGAGGAAGGCCTTAACTGTTAATCCATTGTCAAAGATCAGCTCTGAAGTCATGCACATGCAGCACATTATAAACATGCATGGTTTTTTATTTGCTTGTTTTTGTGTGTGTATGTATGTGTGTCTCCTCACATATAAGGAGTATATGTGTAGTGGTCAGAGAACTTCCTGTTGGGAGTTGACTCTCAATCTATGTCTTAGGATTTTAATTAGAAACTTGGCTATTTACATTGGGGATAAGTATCCTTTCCCTCTCACCCTTATGTCAACTACTCACACTTAGAATTTCACCGAACACACTGACTCTCCACAGCATTTAGGGAGAATGAATATTTTTATAGTATTGACTCTTCTAGTCCATGAACACAGATATGTTTTAATTAGTATCATTTGATTTATTTCATTGCTGAACCATATTTCCCTAGCCCAAAGCACTTATTTTGTTATATATTAATGTACTAGCATTTTCTGGATCTTGGTGTTATTTTAAGTGCCTATTTATCTTGTATGGTAAACTCACAAGTAGCATAGTAGTACATTGTAAACATTTTGGGTAAATATTCAGTGTTTCAACTGAGCATGCATAGAATTTATCTTTTCAATGTTTCATCAAGTTGCATACTGTCAAGTACTTGAATTTACATGTTTCATAGCAAATCTTGTCTTTCTTTAAACTATAAGAACAAAGTAATCACTTTCTAACAGCAGCACATGACAAATAATGTATTTATCTTTATTTTTCTGAAACTCTGCTTTAGTTGATATTTTTTTCTTTTTTCTTCCATTGTTAGTTTGCTTCAAATATCTTCATGCAAGCATATTACATTGTTTTATATGAAAATGGCCCCCACAGGATCAAGTATTTGAATAATTAGTTCCCATTTGTTGAAACTGCTTGAAAAGGGTTAGCAGGTCTGTCCTTCTTGAAAGAGCTATGTCACTGAAAACTGACTCTGAGTTTTCAAAAGCCTGTGAAAACTCAAATAAGCACTCTGCCTCTTAATTGTGCTTCAATATATGAGATCTAAATTACTGCTTCAAGCCATAACTGCCTGTCTTTTGCCATGCTAGTCATGGACGGTTGCTGTGGGACAATGGTCTTTTATCTTGCCACTTGTATTATTTTTAATAAAATGCCAATTGGCCAGTAGCCAGGCAGGAAGTATAGGTGGGGCAATGGTGACCAGGCAGGAAGTAGAGTTGTGGCAATGAGAATTATAGGAAGAAGAAAGTTTCAGTCTGCAGTCATTACCCAGATACAGACCAAGCAAGATGTAAGTGCCTCACCAAAAAAACTACCAAGCCACGTGGCTAACACAGACAAGAATTATGTGCTAATATAAATTATAAGACTTAAAAAGAACCCTGAGCTACTAGGCCAATCAGTTTTTGATTAATGTAGACCTCTGCATGTTCATTTGGGACTAAACAGCTGCGGGACCTGGTAGGACAGAAACCTTGGTCAGCAGTCAGTAACCCTCTGAAATTATTAGGCTCAAATAAATGTTTTATAAGTCATCTTGACCATGGTGCTTTATCACAGCAATGAAAAGTAACCAAGATAGATATTGAGTTTGAGGTACTTTTTCCTCTGAACTTGTACTGATAATACATCTTTTCATGGCATACTAATAGTAAAACAAATTTGTATCATGCATAAACTTTGGCTTTATCAGATATGCTATCATTGATAACTTGTCATGAAATTATTTGTTGAGAATTCCTATGTTCATTTTTATTCTAGATATATTGATCAATAGTTTTCTTATAATAAACTGCTTTTGACTTTTATAAAATAAAATGTTTTCTTACAATAAACTGATTTTGACTTTTATAAAATGAATTGAGAACTATTTTATAAAATTTTATTTAAAAAGTCAAAATAGATTTTGACTTTTATAAAATGAATTGAGAAGTAGTATTCTTTTCTAGTTTCAGCAAGAATTCGCTTAAATTTAGTGTTTATATTGCATACATAATAGACTTGGTTAATTAACACTAAAGTTTCCTTTGTTGAAAAAGCATTTCTTACAAATTCTGCTTTTATGAAAATAAACATGAGTGTTTCAAATATCAATGTCACGTTTTATAGGTTTTCACAGAGACGTTCAAAATATTTACTGATCTTATTTAATTTATCAAGTTTATGGAGATAAACTTTTCCTTGTTTTCTTACTGTAGACTTCGTGACTGTGGAATGTGCAATGATCTGTTGTGATAATAATTTCTTACTTTTACTAGTATATCTTTTTGTCCTCTCTCTCTTTCTTTTTTCTTTCTTTTTATCTTTCTCTCTCTTTCATTTTTTCCTTCCTTATGTCTTTCTTTCTTCCTTTTGTTCTTCCTTCTTTTCTTCTTCTTCAGGATGTTGATTTTTCTTTGGGTCATGAGATCACAAAAAACAACATGGAGACTTATTAATTATGAAATCTTGACCTTAATTTAGAATTTGCCTTAACTAGTTCTCATAACTTAAATTAACCAATATCTTTTAATCTATGATCCTTTATATGGCTCAGTTACCTTTAATCTGTACTGCCCATCTTTCTTCCTCTGCGCCTGACTGGCAATTCCACCTTTCTTCTTCCTAGAGTTGTCTCTGTGCAGAAGTCCCTGCTTTACCTCGTGTCTATCTTTTGGCTATTTAATGTTTTATTAAACCAATCATATTGACATATCTTTACAAACCTTAATCAAATATTTGCTACATTTCCCCCTTTTGTCTAAATAAAATAAAGGTTTTAGCTCTAACACAGTAAAACTATATATAATAAGAACAATTATCAGATAAGAATTACATTCAATGTCCAGACCATTTGCATTTAGGCAAATTCAGAGAAAATATTACATTTTATGTCTTATCTTGGTGAGTACAAAGTTTTGCGCCTAATTTACTTTCTATCCTATAATGTATTACCAACTCAAAATTAGTTTTTGGTAACTTAAAACATGGTTTTTTAAATCAGTTTAAACTTTTATGTCTCTCAACCTTATACATGTTACACCTCTTTGTGAGTTTTTGCATTTTGGTATCAAGGAAAATGTAACTATAACTCTCTAGTCTCCAATCTCCATCAGAAGCCTAAGAAGGAATAATATTACTTGAGTAAGCAAGAAGCACAGCACAACCAACTTACAAAATATAGAAATAACAGAAATAGCTGGCTGCTTGGAAAGTCATCCAAGGTTACACTGCAATGTTGGGACTTCCACCGTTGGCCTACAGGCCTTTAATATCTGACAAACTTTTCTGTGATGCAGAAATTTTGAAAGACATACACCTTGTCTTGACAAAGTTAGGAAGTTGCTTGTGTGTGTGTGTGTGTGTCCAAACTGCTTGTCCAGTTTGGACAGCATACCATCATCAGTAGACACAAGAGCAGTTTCTTATCCTAATAGTTAGCTATTGCCACAAAGAACTCAAGCTCCATATAGAGGTTATAAGATGTCCATTATTCTTTTTGAAATAGATTGGTGTTGATAGGAGCAGAAATATCTCACTATTATGAAAAACTCTGTTATTAAAACATTTTAAATGCCATATTCTGTAGGTCTTTGAAGTATTTGAAGATGACCTATATCTAAAATATATCTCTATATGACTGAAAGCATACATAATATGGCTATAAGTTTGATTGTTGTAGATGACTAACTATTAACCTGTATTTCAGACAATAAATAATCTCACATCAGAAAAAAAGAAGGGAAACATACACACACACACACACACACACACACACACACACACACGACTAATGCCACTAACCAAAAAGCAACAGGAATTAGCAATTATTGTAATTAATATCTCTTAATATCAATGGACTCAATTTGCCAATAAAAAAATTCAGGCTATCAGAATGGATATGAAAACAGGATCCACCCATTATCAGCATACAAGAAACATACCTCAATATCAAAGATAGGCATTACCACAGAGTAAAGAGTTGGGAAAAGATTTCTCAATCAAATGGACCGAAGAAGAAAGCTGGTATAGCTCCCCTAATATCTAACAAAACAGACTCCAAACTAAAATTAATTAAAAGACATGGAGAAGAACGTTACATATTCATTGAAGGAAAAAGCCATCAAGATGAAGTCATAATTCTGAACATCTCTGCCCCAAATACAAAAGTACCCACATTTTTGAAGGAAATATTACTAAACTTAAATCATATGTCAATCCCCACCTATTTAAAGTTGGAGACATCAACAGCCCACCCTCGCCAATGGACAGGTTTACCAGACAGGAATTTAACAGAGAAACAAGGGAACTAACAAAGGTTATAACTCAAATAGACTTAACAGATGTGTGTGTATGTGTGTGTGTGTGTGTGTGTGTGTGTGTGTGTGTGTGTGTGTGTGTGTAAAATAATTCACCCAAACACAAAAAAGATTATGCCTTCTTCTCAGCACCCCATGGAGCCATCTCTGAAACTGACCACATTGTCAGATACAAAGCAAATATCAACAGATACAAAAGACTGGAAACAGAATTCTCAACAGAAGAATCTCAAGTGGCAGAAATGCACTTAAAAAATTGTTCAACATCCTTAGTTGTCAGGGAAGTGAAAATCAAAACAACTCTGAGATACCATCTTACACAAATTAGAATGGTTAAAATAAAAAAAAAAAAACACTAAGGACAGTGTATGCTGGAGAGGATGAGGAACAAAGAGAACACCCCCTCCACTGCTGGTAGGAGTGCTAATTGTATAGTCACTTTGGAAATCAACATAGAAGTTTCTTAGAAGGTTGGGAATTAATCTACCTTATGACTTAGCTATACCACCCTTTGGCAAATATTCAAAGGATGCTAAATCAGTCCACAAGGAAACCTACTCAATTATGTCTATAGACAGAACCTGGAAACAACCTAGATGCCCATCAACAGAATGGCTAAAGAAAATATTGTAATTTGCATGATGCAGTATTAATGAACTTTTCAAAACAATGACATTATGAAATTTGCACCCAAATAGATGGAACTAGAAAAAATCATCATGAGTAAGGTTACCCAGACTAAGAAGTACAAACATGGTATGTACTCACTTCTAAGTGATGTTACCGATAAAGTTAATAATAACCATGCTACAATCCACAACCCCTGAGAAGCTAGGTAATAAGAAAAGCCCAAAGAAGGCCAGGGACATATGGATTTCTCTGATGAGGGGAATAAGAAGAGATCTCCTGGTTGTAGGTTGGTGCTGTGAACATGGGGGATTGGGTTGGGGGGTGGAGGGGCAGAGCAATAGAAGAGACATCTTGATGGGTGGTGTAGGAGGGTCTTCTGTTTGTATATTGCCCTCCTTGGTTAAATAAAGAAAACTGCCTTGGCCTTTTGGTAGGACAGCCCTTAGGTGGGCGGAGTAGATAGAAGGGAATGCTGTGAGAGAGAAGGCAGTGGAGCAGACGCCATGCTTCTCCAGCACAAGATGGACACTGGTTAGACTCATGCCAGTAAGCCACAACTCAAGTGGCGATACACATTAATGGAGATGGGCTAAAA
>PVIU01031605.1:0-14597 GCA_004026605.1 Ondatra zibethicus
AAATTCATATCGCACCGACTCTGCTGTGTGTAGAGGGTCCTCCATCCTCTCTGGCTCCTAAACTCTCTCTCCTCTTACACAAAGTTTCCTGAGACCTGAGTGGGAGGGATTTTGTCGAGAAGTCACACTTAGGCCTGAATGTTCCAAGGTCTCTCATTCTCTGCATATTATCTGGCTGTGGGGCTCTGTATTTGTTCCCAACTACTGATAGTGGCTCAGCAAGACCATGACCTATGAGTATAGCAGAATGCCATTAGGAGTCATTGCATTGTGAATTCCATTTCCTTTTAGGCATTTGTTCCTCAAAAAGGCCAATTGCCCAGAGAACAGCTTAGCTTTTAGCTTTCTGTAATGAACTAAATAGCTCTAGTTTGTTGTCCCAAATTCTAACTTAGTTATTATAAAGTTTCTTCCATTTCATGTTTAGCTAATAAATAACCACCTCGTTAACTGTATATTTCTCTAAGATTATGTCTGACTTTATCTATCTTCCAGGTGTAAACCCACTTATTTGGTAAGGTCATCATTATTATTGATATTATAACATCCTATTCTCTCTCTCTTTCTCTCTCTCTCTCTTTCTGTTTCTCTCTCCCACTCAATAACCTATTCTTCTTTGTCACCTAGACTAGACTTGTGCTAAGGTTTATAGGTTGGGCATCCTTCCTGTGTCTGACCTGCTCTATGAATTCAAGGAGAATTTGTCATTTCAGACAAGATATTAGCTTTTGGTGACATGGAATTAAATAATAGACAAGAGGAGTCAGAGACCAGGAGGTAAAATGGAGAGGAACAACTAATGAGAGCCAATCATGTCAACACACGGAAGAAGGGGAGGACTGAATAAGAGGAAAGAAAGTGAGCATGGGGACATGGGGCATATCTTTGGGGAACTGCTGCACATTGAGTTTTGGAGAGCATGGAAAATACAAAAAAAAGGCAATGATAAAACCAGAAGATAAGAGAATGCCATCAATGATTAGAGTCCCAAGATATGCAATACAGAAAGAAATCTCTTCATTAAATTTGGATATGGTGGCCATAAGAGACCATTGATATTTAATTCTTCGAATGTAACATTTCTAGTTTGTAATCAAATGGATTCATAACATCAGAATTCATATATAGCTCATAGACAAAGTAGTAAATGCTCACAATGAAGCATCCATGCCCCTTTACTCTTATTCCAGATTTCCTATAAATAAGGAATAAAAAAAAGACTCGGAGATTCTGATTTGTCAAAGGCAACTAAGACCCTGTTTAGACCACACTCTGTAAGAAGGTAATACACAACAGCAACATGTTTTGTTATGAATGTAAAATGTCTTTCTTGTTTGTATTCAATATAGACACTGTAGTCTACCTACAGTTACTTCCTTTGAAGCTGGATGGAAAAGCCCAGCTAGATTTTCCATGACAGTCATACTAAGAGACAAACAAAAGGTAGCGGTGATGTTTTTTTCATATTCTTTAATTTTTCATTCAAAAATGTACACTTCCACCCTTTCTCCCAGTCCCCTCCCTCTCCCCCACTGCTCCTCCTCCCTCCCCCTGCTTCCTTAAGAGGGGGCAGGTTACCCTGCCCTGTGGGAAGCCCCCAAGGCCCTCCCCCCTCCATCCCAGCCTAGGAAGATATGCATCCATATAGACTAGGTTCCCCAAAAGACAATACATGCAGATGAGATAGGTCACAGTGCCATTATCATTGGCTTCTCTGTCAACCCCCATTGGCAGCCACATTCAGAGATTCGGTTTGATCATAAGCTCATTCAGTCCTAGTCCAGCTGGATTTGGTGAGCTCCCATTAGATCAGGCACACTGTCTCAGTTGGTGGACCAGCCCCTCGCGGTCCTGACTTCCTTGCTCATTTTCTCCCACCTTCTGCTCTTCGGCTGGACCTTGGGAGCTCAGTCCATTGCTCCGATGTGAATGTGGGTCTCTGTCTCTATCTCCATCAATCAGATGAAATGTCTATGGTGATGATCAAGATATTCATCAATGTGATTATGGGACAAGGCTAGTTCAGGCATCCTCTCCTCTGCTGCCCAATTACCTAGCTGGGAATATCCCCTTGGACACCTGGGATCCCCTCTAGAGCCAAGTCTCTTGCCAAACCTAAAATGACTCCCTTAATGTAGATATCTTATTCCCTTCTCCAATATCCACCCTTCCTCCATCTCTGCCCTCCCATTCTCCCAAGCTCTCTCCAGTCCTTCCCTTCTCCCTTCCCCCTCCCTCTTTTCCTTTATCCCACTCCCACCCCCACCCCTACCTCCACCCCTATCCCCACTCCCATGCTTCCAACATTTGCCTGGCTATCTTGTTTGCTTCTAATTTCCCGGAGGATCTATATATGCTTTTGTTTTGGTTCACATTGATATTTGGCTTCTCTAGGCTTGTGAGCTATAAGCTTAATGTCCTTTGTTTATGGCTAGGGTCCACTAATGAGTGAGTACATACCATAATCATCTTTTTGGGTTTGGGTTATCTCACTAAGTATAGTGTTTACTATTTCCATCCATTTGCATGCAAAATTCAAGATGTCATTGTTTTTTACCGCTGAGTAGTACTCTAATGTGTATATGTTTCACACTTTCTTGATCCATTCTTACATTGAGGGGCACCTAGGTTGTTTCCAGGTTCTGGCTATTACAAATAATGCTGCTATGAACATAGTTGCACAAATGCTTTTGTAGTGTGATTGGGCATCTCTTGGGTATATTCCCAAGAGTGGTATTGCTGGATCCTGAGGTAGGTTGATTCCCAATTTCCTGAAAAAATGCCACACTGATTTCCAAAGTGGTTGCACAAGTTTGCATTCCCACCAGCAATGGATGAGTATTCCCCTTTCTCCACATCCTCTCCAGCATAGGCTATCACTGGTGTTTTTGATTTTAGCCATTTTGACAGGCGTAAGATGGTATCTCAAAGTTGTTTTGATTTGCACTTCCCTGATCGCTAAGGAAGTTGAACATGACCTTAGGTATCTTTTGGCCATTCGAACTTCTTCTGTTGAGAATTCTCTGTTCAGATCATTACCCCATTTTTTAATTGCGTAATTTAGAATTTTAATGTCTAGTTTCTTGAGTTCTTTGTATATTTTGGAGATCAGTCCTTTGTCTGATGTGCGGTTAGTGAAGAACTTCTCCCATTCAGTAGGATGCCTTTTTGTCTTAATGGCTGTGTCCTTTGCTTTACAGAAGCTTCTCAGTTTCAGCAGGTCCCATTTGTTCATTGTTGCTTTTATTGACTGTGCCACTGGGTTTATACATAGGAAGTGGTCTCCTGTGTCCACGTATTGCAGACTACTTCCCACTTTCTCTTCTATCAGGTTCAGTGTGGATGGGTTTATATTGAGGTCTTTAATCCATTTGGACTTGAGTTTTGTGCATGGTGATAGATAAGGGTCTATTTTCATTCTCCTGCATGTTGACATCCAGTTATGTCAGCACCATTTGTTAAAGATGCTTTCTTTCTTCCACTGTATACTTTTAGCTTCTTTGTCTAATATGAGGTGTTCATAGGTTTGTGGATTAATATCCGGGTCTTCAATTCTATTCCATTGGTCAACGTCTCTGTTTTTATGCAAATACCAAGCTGTTTTCCTTATTGTAGCTCTGTAATAGAATTTGAAGTCAGGGATGGAAATGCCTCCAGATGTTCCTTTATTGTATAGGATTCTTTTGGCTATCCTGGGCTTTTTATTTTTCCACATAAAGCTGATTATTGTTCTCTCAAGGTCTGTGAAGAATTTTGTTGGAATTTTGATGGGGATTGCATGGAATCTATAGATTGCCTTTGGTAGAATTGCCATTTTTACTATATTGATCCCACCAATGCAGGAGCATGGGTGATCCTTCCATTTTCTGGTATCCTCTTCAATTTCTTTCTTCAAGGTCTTAAAGTTCTTGTCAAATAGATCTTTTACTTCCTTGGCTAGTGTTACCCCAAGATACCTTATGCTATTTGTGGCTATCGTGAAAGGTGATGTTTCTCTGATTTCCCTCTCTGTTTCTTTATCCTTTGTGTATAGGAGGGCTATCAGAAAGGAAGAGCTACAATTTGCATTGCTTTGATTTTATACTGCTATTTTATAACATGGTATAAGAAGTATTAATACTATGACATACTATGACCATCTCATTTGCAGTAGAATTGGACAGAGGATAAGGAAGCTATCACATCTGCTTAGTTCAGATGTGGATGACCCAGTGTGGATGGCAGCCCAATGTTTGTCTATGATGACTGAATTCAGTTTAAAACTGAAGGATGGTCCTGAATTTTGTCCTTCTCACTGCCAAAAGTTTCCTGGGTCCCGAGAAAATTGGTGAATACTAGAAACTGTTTTGATATAAATATTTTAAGATTCCCTGACTGCAGAGCATATCTTTTATGAATAAACACTTCAAATGCTATACCTTAGTAAGTTTTAATCATAATACATGTTGTGCCTCTAATTTTTTTTGAAGATTGTATACTTCTTTCTAGTGACGGAATTGTGAAGACTAAGTATAGTCTCTCCATGTGGTTTTGTCTTCTCTGTCTCCTTGTCATAGATGAACGTGCATTTCAAATATCATCTCATAGACAGGCATTAAACATAGGGGAGATGGTGAGCCATCACTTAGATTAAACTCTGTAGGCTTTTTCCCACCATTATAAATCTAAGCCTTCTGACCTTAGCAGCAGGTGCATCTTATTTCAAGAGATGCAGGATTTGGTGAGTAGACGAACCCTGAATGAAATGTGCAGTCTATTTTATGACACACTTCTCTGCAGTGTGTTTTCCATGACATGGCCAAAAGTGGAGACTGACTCTTGGCAAGCAGAGACGAAAGTTTGCTCATGGAAATGAAGCAGCCCTCAAATAAACAAGGCATAATTGCTACTGTAACTTTGAAAATCACAGAAACAATGGGACTTCAGGTTTCTTTCTTTCTCTTTCTTTTTCTTGTTTTTTTTATTTTTTATTTTTTTTTTTTTTTTAGTATTTGAGAATGTCAGCTCACTGCTTCCTGTTTACTTGCAATTATTTGAAAATAACCTGGATAACTTTATAATCAAGGTATTTCCTCCTGGCTCCCTGGTATACAGCAGACTGCCCGAGGAGAGGATTGGCATCCTAAGGTGTCCAGAGCATAATCAGACTTAAGAGCTCCTGTTAAAATCATGACTAATGGTAATCAATGTTTTTTTTTAACTCCTTGCTTTTTTCAACATGCATACAAATACAGGCATACAAACATGCACATTCACTGAAATTATATTTTTAAACAATGACAAATAATACTCTTCAAATTTTAAATTTATTTCAACCAATGTCCACACTCCAGTACTGTGTTACTATTTGACTGGATCTTTGTCTATATGTTGGCATAAGCGGTAATAAAACTCTAAATTGTCTGAAATTTGCCAAATAATATTATTTTCTACCTCATACCCTGTAGGTAGCAAAAGTTAAATATCTGAGGAATATAAATAAGTATGCATGTAGCTCTGCTGTGTTTGTGTACATGTGCATGTGTGTGTGCATGTGTGTGTGTTTTCATCTTAAAAAGGATAATTTTATGAATTAAAAAAACTGCTTCCTAAATTCTTACAACACTGTAAGATTGGGGGGATTTATTATACAATGGTGATCTCGGGAAAATCTGCCGAACAGTGTGTTATCTGTGAGATATATTTCATGTCTGGGTAAAATTGTGTTTACATATTTAATTATTTGGCATATAATAAAATGTATCAAAGTGTACAGGTCAGGCAGAACTATATTGTTTTCCAACAGCGTTCTAAGTCCCCAGTAGGACATCCTTTATGCAACTGTGTGTGTGTTCTCCAGCTGTGCTCTGCTGGCAGTCACCCCAACCCACCTCTAACACAGCTCAGCACACTTTTTCTTCTTGCCTCTGTTTGAGCATTGCTCACACTGCGGGTGAGCGATAACTTTTAGTTGAAGCAACAGGCATAACGTTTGAAAATTAAATTATCGATATGTGATTTCCTTTATTACTTCTGTAGGACTAGACCACTCCCTTCCTAGATTTTCACATAAGAATACATTCTAGAGAGATGATTCAGCAGTTAAGAGTACTTGTTCTCTTGTAGAGAATCCAAGTTCAGTCCCCAGAACCCACACTGCAACTCACAACCATCTGGACCTCTAGTTCCAAGGGAACTGATACCATCTTCTGACCCGCTCAGGCACCAGGCATGTTCATTGTGCACTTGTATGCATACAGTCAAAATCTCATACACATAAAATAACAATAAATAAATATATCGGTTTAAGTTCGCCAAACAGAGGTCAGATTAAATGACAGGAAAAAATTAATGATGTAGAGGAGGCTGAACAAAATAGCAAAGGACTAACTTGAAAATAGGTTGCTACAGTAAATAATAACTTGTACAAGTGACTGTAAAAAGGGGCTACTTACTCTTTTCAGCCATTTCCTTCTTTTTCATAACAATAACGATGCTTAGGTGGTCAAATTCACTATATCTTCCATATAGGTAATGCCTACCACTCAAATTAAAGTAATAGAGAATAAGCGAGGCTGGAAATAAAAAAAAAACTGAAAAGACTGGATTAGATAGAGTCCTGGCAGGGGTAGAAGCTATGAGAGAATCTACCTAGTGCTTGAGCCAGAATGCTTTTTCCCTTTGAAATTTCCTCCACTGAAATGTAATTTCCTATGTGCTAGGACTAGAATGCAAGGCCCTTGTGGGTGACTAGATCTTGAATGGGTAGCACTAATGAGCAGGATCCTTCCATTCTTCCTTTCCACCATGTGAGAAAATAGTAAAGACACACCATTAGGAACAAGAAGGCCCACAAAAGAAATGAAATCTCCTCATAAATGGCCTTTCTGGTAAAGGCCACACGAGAAGATGAAACAAGCAAGTGCCTGCAAGTCAGAAGAATTTGCCCCCAGAATGAGTGGACTGCCATTTTGACCTTGGAAGTCCCCGCCTCCGGAGCCATGAGAGGTAGTCATCTTTCTTCAGTCATTCAGTCTGTGGTGTTTCCTTACACCAGCTCCACTGACTGAGAAAGCATATTTACTTAATTCTGCTCTATTCTTTTCTGAACAACAAAAGCACTCTTTCCAAAATCATCATTGACATAGGGGTTGGTAAATCATAGGTATATTACTCTGGTCTTTTTACTGGACTTCCTATCTAACTTAGAATAGCCTCTTTAGGTTTCCAAGAACCTTATTTTTTTGTTTCTCTGACATTGTCTTATACTGATTTTTCTCTCACTCAGTTTTTCCTTCATATTTTTAAAGGTCTTCCCATTCTATCAATTTACAACATAAAATTTTGTTCTAAAACCGTTGTGGGATTTCTGTTTGCATGAACAGTAATATTAACATACAACTCTCTAGGGGGATGAATATCCACTGATGAGTTGTTCTTAACCCCAATGTCTATCATAACACTAAATCATTTCATAGGCTCCTCAGAAATGCATACACACTCTAATTCTAGTCCCAAGATTATATCAATTGCTCTACACATAAGCTATCGTGGGAAATTTATTAGAAAAATTGTCAAAAATGTCATAAAGTGAACCATTTTAAGATGTTATTACAAGTTCTACTATTCTACTATCTTATTCTTGGAGTGAGAGAAGGGGAAGGGAGAGAGAAAAAGAGAGAGACAGAGGGGAAAGAGAGAGAGGGAGAAAGAGACGGAGGGAGACAGAGGGGAACTGAGCTATAACAAATTTAGAACCAAACAAAAACTATTTTAGTTTTATTTTTAAATTGTTACAGGGGGCACAGCAAAGACCACGACTCAGACAAAATTTATAGACAATTGAAAATCTTAATTCCAGCCAGCTGAAACTATACTCAGGTATTCAAGACCCAAGAATAACTCTGGTGTTTATGGTAAGGAGATTTTAAAGGCTAAAACCACATTCTGGTATTTAGCAGAAGCAAGTTTGCCAGAAGTTAAGATAAGTTACCTGGGAATCTTGACCTTAGGTTTCTAGAATAGAGTTGGGTAATTTGCCATGGGATTCCCCATAAAAGAGATCAAATTTTAATAAACTTGAAATGTCTTCAGCAAGAGTACAAGATGGAGGAACTTTGCACTGTCTTGCCCTGTCAAATAACTTCATAGAAAAAGACAAGTGATTTTACCTGTCTGATCATCATTTATACCAGAAACAAAGCATGTACAAGAGTAATGTATTTGTACATTGAGTAAAATGAAGTAAATACATGGTTCTTTGTCCATAGAGGATGTGCTTCAGTCTCACAGGAGGCATGGAAACTGAACAGTCACAATAGTTAATGATAAGTGTAGATTCTAAGGCAAATGTGCCAGTGGCTAAGATGACTCAGATGCTGAGCATGTAGCTCTGTTGTTAGAGTGTTTGTCTAGCATTCATAAGACTCTGAGTTCCAATCTGTCACCATGTAAACCAGGTGTGGTAACAAACTTCTGTAATTCCAGATCTTGGGAGGCAGGGATAGACCATCCTAAATTTCAAGGTCATCCTCAACTATAGTAAGTTTAGAGGAACCAAAGCTACCTGAAATAGTGCCATGTCAAAAAAAATGAATTAGAAAAGGACTCCATAAAAGATATCCAAGCTTCCAAGAGTAAGGAATATTGTGTGCAAATCTCAATCTCATACAGCACATCAAACAAGCTGAACACTGCTGAGCAAAGCCACAATGTTAGGGTTAGGGTGGGGCACACACATGCCTGTCACAAAGAACTGAAGACCAGTGTCATAGCAGACATTAGGTCATACATGGGGAGGTTTAGACTTTTTCCTAATAGCAATACATACAGAGCCATGATAAGATTTTGATTAGGGAAGGTCAAATATGAGAAAGGGAGGAGGGGTGGTGATGAAAGCAGTTTTATGTCTCATTGTTCTCATATGTCTAGAGAATATACTGAAATAGAGGAATGATAATATGAGGAAAGTAGATAAGCGAGAAGGTGGTAAATTGGCCTATATATATGAAATTAAAAATAAAATTAGCAAACTCCAGGACACAATCCTGAGCTCAAGAGTGTTCTTGTGTATTTCAAGATGGTATTTCAATCTCAAAATCAGACAACCAGGAAGTCTAGAAGTTTTGTGTTTCTCAGAAATCAACATTCATGTAGTACAAAACATTTTAAATCCCTAACAATTCACAAGTATTCTCTAGAGCAAGAGATAAATTGACACCAAGAGTATCCCTGACCTATATCTATAAAGTTCATATACAAAAGAATAGCTTCATCTTCAGAATTAACACAGTCATAATTGCATCATCTTGCATTAAGCAAAGTGTAATTGATTTTTATACTAGAAATTTGTATCTGTACACACAGGTCCAATACTCATGACATGCATGAAAACATGTGTAAACTGCATAGTTCCTTACATCTTACTTTCCTAATGTTGTCAAAGGCATTAGATTTTTTGAGTACTATCCACAGATTTGTAAGCAATGAGAAAACGGTGTTTCTCTTTATAAAGGCTGGAAATTGGAACTTCCCCTCATCTTTGAGAAAGAACAACCTACACATATGGAGAGACCATGAGAAAGTGCGCCAGCAATATCTCTTACCATGTATCTGCAACTAACATTCCCTTTAGTCCTTTGTCACAGCAAGAAAACAAGAGTAACTTCCTTATGCCACCCTCAAGTGGCTTTAAAAGCTCTTTAAACTACTCAGCAGATTAATGATTTGCTATTTATAAAGCATACCCATTAAAAACCAACAATGACAAACAAATAGAACACTGAAACTTGACTTTATTGGAAATTTGCATCTCCTTCACCCAAAAAGAACAAAGGTAAGGCACCTCCCAGCTCATATTAGGGTCATCAGAAACTGAGCCAAGAGACCTGGAAGACCATGAGTGATAAGGCAGTTGTGTTTCGTCCAGTAGAAAATGTTTTCTGTGTTTATAAACCAATGATTTAATTAAAATGTAATTATTTTTAAAAGATTAAAATGAAGGGTTATCTTGTTTTATATGCCCCGTTTATCCATAATTTAAGTGGCAGTAAACTTGATTTATGATGCAATCCACATGTCAATTATTTAAATTCATACAACCCACTTTTTAGAAATTCAGCATGCAAATTTCATTCTACTCTGTCAGAGGCATAGAGAAGCTAAGAAAATAAAACATACATTTACAGCACATTACTCTCCCATAGTTATAGATCTTCACATTAGATGCTAATTTGTATTTCTAAATAGCTTTCAGACGGATATGAAATAGCTGACAATTTTTGTTTGGCTCTCTCCCCATCAGAATATAATCACTTAAAAAACAGTCCTGCATACTGCTGTCACAGGAATAGCAGCAGAGGGGAGCAAGTGGTACTTGCACAAATGGATACATACACATCTATTTATTTTAAAAGCAAAATAAAAGCTTATATTCTGAAGAAGGCATTGTTGGCTGTTGTTTAAATGATCTGTAAATATAGATTATAACAAGTATGATAAATTATAAAATTTGCCAGGATTGAAAAGGTATCATTTACTACTTAAATAATAAGTGCTGTGATTGACTAAAATCACTTCTTTTGAGAACAGAGATGGAATTAATCACTAGTGTGCTGGAAAGCAGGGGTATCTATCTACCAGTGGTTCCAAGAGTCCATGGGGACTTAACTACTGAGGTGAGTATTGGAAAAGGGATGGTGGGTACCTGGAATGCCTCTCCCAGTTATACTAATCCCAGCTTAGTCTCTCTTTTGTAATATTCTCTACTAATAATTTACAATTGCCATATATTGTCAAAGTTAATGAGATTATCATACCATATCATTGTTTTTTAATACATTCACATTTTTAATATCAGATAATAGGAGCTAGTTAAATGAGAAAGAACTCAGAAATCTTCAAAAATGTCAAACATTTGCCCATTAAAAGACAAAATATCCGACTCTACTGTGCTGATGAGGACGAACGCTGTGATGGTCATGGAGCCGACGTCACATCCGTGGTGAGAGAAGGCCCATGTAGAGTCACACTGCTGGATCCTGGAGGCTGAGCTGGGGCTGTAAGGTTACTGGTGAGGGAGAAAAATCATCTTATGGCCTGTTGGTGGTTCCAGAATTTAAGGAAGTGTGCAGAGATTGGATGAGATGAGGTAATCTAGAATCTGACAAGCAGGAGCTTGTGGAGTTGGGAGACTCCCCGGTCTTGAATTTGCTGGGTAGGCAAGATCATGGAGTCACAGGGATCTGCCTGACCTCCATAATGGGAAACAGAATTTAGATGCTAAAATCCACGCATGGAGGCTGTTCACTAGTCACTGATGCCATGACTTTTCAGTGTAGAAAAATAAAGCCCCACAATTTACATGGGAAAAATCATGAGTTTATACTGCTTCTTTGACTTCAAATCTAAGACTGCCATATTTATAGGACTGGGGACATGGCTCATTTACTCAAGAGTTTATTATGCAAGTATGAAGGCCTGGGTTCATTCTCCGGAACCTACATAAACAAAATCAAAACAAACAAACAAAAACAAGTGGATTGCATTGATCAGTAACTTCAGTGCTTTGGAAGTGGAGACAGACGCATCCCTGAGGCTTGCTAGAGCACCAGTATAGCCGAATCATTGTGTTCCATGTTCAGTTAGAAATGCTGTCTCAAACTAAAGTGGAGAGAAATTGATGAGGACCCAGAACATAACCTCTCATCTCCACTTGCACATGCACATATATGCATGCACACATGTACACACACATACACAGACACACCAATAAAATATTTTATGTTCTTAGGACACATATATGTATATATAATTATATATGTATTTCTAAATAAATGGATGGAATTTTATATTAAAAGTTTGTTCTTAGATATTTCAACAATTGTTCAAAGAGGTATTCTAATAAACTAAAGGGTTATAATATGATTATTTACCATATTTATTTTATACAAAATGTATATTTCTATCTATCTTAACATTATTGATGTTGCCTATATTTTCACATCAATGCCTTAAAAATAAGGTTGCCTAAATGGCACTTAGAAAATAAATAATGTTTTCTAAGCTACCATAATGTCTGGACATACCTGAAAAAGATGAAGAGTAAAAATAAACAAAATAATACAAATTCAGCTGGTCAGTGGTGGTGCACACCTTTAATCCCAGTCCTCTGGTAGAGACAGGTGGATCTCTGTGAGTTGGAGAGCAGCCTGGTTTACAGAGTAAATTCCAGGACAGCCAGGGCTAAACAGAGAAAACATCTCAAACAACAACAAAAGAGTCTACATTGGATGATTTTGTTGTAAAAGACAAGTAAAACAAGAAAACTGGGTAAGTTGGCTGGTTGTTCTGAAGAAAATAAAAAATAAATTGAGGATGTACACGTTGGACAGTTGCATTGAAATGAAATTATTGGTAAGTTTAATATTGATAGAGAAGTAATAAAAGACCTTCTTAAAATGATAATTAAAGTCTTACTCTCAAACAAGTCGCCTTGAGTGCCCTTGTTCTCAGTGTACAGACACATCATGGGTGACTAGAGAAGTTGTGAACATGGCTGTGTGAAGAAAAGGCCAGATTTGCTCTTCTAACAAAGATGTCAAGAAGACATAGAGATTTGAAACAGATGCGTAGATGTTTGATAATGACTAAACTGAGTGGGAAGCACTGGACCATCACAGGGGCCAGCCGGTAGCATGAATCAGGGAATGTTTCCTTCATAGGACACAAAGCAGAATGATACATTTTCCCCCACTAAGTTGAAACTAACACAGATAATTTATTTTAGAGCTAAGAAAATCAGTAAAATAACTAGTAGATGTCACACGAGGCTGCTGTTTTGAGTTGCAGTTCAGGCATTAAGGCAGACTTATGTGCATTTTGGTTGCAACATGTTTGTTCTGACTCCTAGGTTTGACATCGTTTCAAATTATGCATAGTGGTGTTTAAAGCTTAACTGTGTACAATATGCTCCTCTCCCCATTTTCCCAGCAGATCTCCCCCCAATGATGATGACATTTGAAAGCAAGCAAAACTCCCACCCGAGATCAACTATCCATAATCATGACGGGTAATTATAACATATTTCCTTTTTTTCCCTTTCCTGGTACATACATCATATGGTCTTTTTTTTGAATTCCAAATACTTTTATTTAAATAATTTTGTTTTTTATATATCTCAGATCTACAAATATAAATCATTCACTAATGTGCTCTTAAAATCAGGGATACTCTTCAATAGAAAATTTAAGAACAATTCAAAATATAACCAGAGTAACACTTGATATTAGGAATGCTGTATGCATTTTATTATTGTGTTAATATGCCCTGGCTTTGTGAACTTCAAACTAAATTTGTCTTATAAAGTGAAAGGGAGTTATCAATACTGTTTCATGAATGAATAAATATAAATTTAGAAACAATACATTGATTCAATCACATGGATGCTTTGTATAGTGATTCACTTTTGTGTGACTAGTACTCTATTTTTTCCAAGTTCTTTTCTCCCCCTCCCCACTAACCCTCCTCCCTCCCCCTCCATCCTTACCAGAGGGCAGGGTACCCTACCCTGTAGGAAGTCCAAGGCCCTCCCCCCTCCATCCCGGCCTAGGAAGGTGTGCATCCAAGTAAATTGGGGTCCCAAAAAGCCAATACATGAAGAAGAGACGGGTCCCAGTGCTATTATCGATGGCTTCTCAGTCCGTCCCCATTGGCAGCCATATTTAGAGAGTCTGGTTTGATCACATGCTCATTCAGTCCCGGTCCAGCTGGATTTGGTGAGCTCCCATTAGATCAGGCACACTGTCTCAGTGAGTGGACCAACCCCTTCGCGGTCCTGACTTCCTTGCTCATCTTCTCCCTCCTTCTGCAATTCATCTGGACGTTGGGAGCTCAGTCCATTGCTCTGATGTGGCTGTGGGTTTCTGTCTCTATCTCCATCCAACGGACGAAATTTCTATGGTGATATTCAAGATATTCATCAGTGTGACTATGGGACAAGGCCAGTTCAGGCACCCTCTCCTCTGTATCCCAAGTACCTAGCTAGGGACATCCCCATGGACACCTGGGATCCCATCTAGAGCCAAGTCTCTTGCCCACCCTAAAATGGCCCCCTTAATGTAGATATCTTCTTCCCTGCTCCGATATCTGCCCTTCTTCCATCTCCACCCTCCCACTACTCCAAGCTCTCCCCAGTCCTTCCCTTCTCCCTTCACCTTCCTCCTCTCCCCTTCCCCCAACCACAACCCCACCCCTACCCCCACCCCAGTGCTCCCAACTTTTGCCCGGCTATCTTGTTTGCTTCCATTTCCACAAGGATCTATATATGTTTTTCTTTGGGTTCACCTTGATATTTGGCTTCTCTAGGCTTGTGAGCTATAAGCTTAACATCCTTTGTTTATGGCTAGGGTCCACTAATGAGTGAGTATATACCATATTCATGTTTTTGGGTCTGGGTTATCTCACTAAGTATAGTGTTTTCTATTTCCATCCATTTGCATGCAAAATTCAAGATGTCATTGTTTTTTACTGCTGAGTAGTATTCTAATGTGTATATATTCCACACTTTCTTGATCCATTCTTACATTGAGGGGCACCTAGGTTGTTTCCAGGTTCTGGCT
>PVIU01031606.1:0-14582 GCA_004026605.1 Ondatra zibethicus
CACACACACACGCACACACACACACGCACAGACACACACACGCGCACACACACGCACGCACAGACACACACACACACACACACACGAGTTGGCTGCCAAGAGGTAAAGCCTTGGGGCCTTACTTGGATGGCAGGCACGAGGGTGAAGTAGCCAATGAGGATGATGCCTAGTTCAGTCGCCATGTTCTTCATGATGGACCAGCTCTCACTGCTTAAGCCTGCAGGGAGGAGCCAGAGAGTGGGTCAGTGAGAGCCTGTTTCACATGTCTGCACCTGACCTTGTAGTCCTCAGAGGACAGAAGCATGAAGAGGGGCCCAGCCTTTGGGCAGCCATTCCACTCATGGCCAGACTCTAGGAGTCACCACCATCACACAGTTGCTGCAAAGGAAGGGTGGGTGCAGCAGAATGCTCTGGCCATCAGAACAAAGGAGAAGCAGGGTGATGAGGTGAGAAAACCCAGGAAGAAAGCCCGGTACCGTCCACTGTAACCACATGCACTGTTGACCTGCTATCCTGTACGCTGCACATGCCAAAGCAATGGAGGAATGAACTGGGACTTCCTCACGCTGTCCCCAGGGTCATGCTACATAACTGCCTTATAATCAGGTCTCTGCATTTACAGTGGGTATGAGCTTACCAGAGACTTTGCTTCATCTTTCATAACCCCACAGCCAGCACAGTATGTAGCAGGGCACACAAGTTCATCAGAGGTTGGTAGAATGAGCGCACAGCCAGTTTCTGGCTGTTCCTCACAGAAATGGGCTCAGGATAAGCCTCAAGAAATCAATCCATCCCCTCTTAGCAGGTATGGTGGCGCACGCCAGAGGCAGGGGCAGGAGGATCTCTATGAGTCTGAGGCCAGTCTCGAATACATAGCAAGTTCCAGGCCAGCCAAGGCTACACAGTGAGACTTCTCTAGGGGGTAGGCGCAGGGCTGCTATTGGCTGGCTAGCTCTCTTTCTGACACATGGGACATGACCAAGTACACTCTAAGGACTAGATGGTTCCTTGGGACATAAGCTAACAGGCTGGCCAATTACAGAGTACCCTAAAGACCAAAGCAAGGCTGGGTTTTTTTTTTGTTGTTGTTGTTTTGGTAAGGCTGTGTGGGTGCAAATGTATGCAAGTATGTATAGAGGTCAGAGGTCACACCAGGAGCCATCTACTTTGTATCTTGAGACAGTTTGGCCCAAGGTTGAATAGGTTAAGCTGACTGGCCAGTAAGCTTTAAGGATCCCCCTGTCTCTGTCTTTCCAGTATTGCGATTACAATTGTGTACCACTTTGTCTGGCTTTGTACACGGATCTGGGGATTGAACTGGGGCCCTCATGCTTGTGCAGCAAGTACTTTACTGTCTGAGCCATCACCACAGCCATAAAAGGAGTTTTGAGGGCTTCTTATCTCCTTGGGACTAAAGATAAAAGAATAGCCCATCACCCCACCCCAGTGTTACCTTGTGCAATCCGAAGCTTCACCTCGAGGTCCACTGGGGTTGATACCACTGACTTGGTGAGCACCAACACATTCTCTAACCCAATAACCACCACCAGGTACGGGAAAATCTCACTGGGGACAAAGGAAGAGACAGGAAGGTATTGGTTCCTACCAAGCTTGAGCCCCATGAGGCTGTGGGGCTTCCAGCAGAAACCCCTCTAATGTACCTCCATCCAGGAGGCTTATCAACACAGTTTTTCAGCTCTGAGGCAGGCTCCAAAGCTTTGCCAAGGGGCCAGCTACCATGCTTGTCTACAGCTTTCTTAACCCTTCCCACGCTAGACTCCAATGGTTGATGGAACAACCATTTCTAGGACCCTACAATGGTTACTCCAGCCCAAGATATTGACCTAAACAAAAGGGGTGACCTAAATCCCTAACCTTTGCTGACACAGTATCTGGAGAAGAGCAACTGCTCCCACAGGGCATCCTGCTGCTGGTTGAATCTCTCACCCATTGGGAGAAGCTCTGAAAGTGGCTCAGAAAAGGAAGCAGGCAGTCCAGGACAAGGAACCAAACAGGAGTGACACAAAGCAGCTTTTCTGTACAGCTGATGACCCCTGTCCTAGGCCTTGGCTCTCATATCTAACACTGGGGAGAGAGTGGTTTTCCCTGTGACTGCCTGAGAAGCCAAGGTCAGGGCCAGGCCAGTCAGTCTGTTGGTAACCACAGGCAGGCAGGGCCAGCCACACAGACCAAAGCCTAAGGACAATGCAGGGAAGGGCTTGGACTAAGATTTTCAGAGGAATGGGGAAAGTACTTCAGTGAAGAAGGAGGCAGACAGTATCCCCATATACTGACAGTGCAGACTCCACGCTTACTCTGACTGCACATACGCTTCTGCATCTCACCTGCTCCCTGGACATAAGCCATTAGGAAGCAGTGTGAAGGGAGAGATGGCTCAGTGGTTAAGAGAGCTGGAAGAGAGACTGACTGCTCTTCCAGAGGACCTGGGTTCAATTTCTAGCAAGTACATGGCAGCTCACACCTGTCTGTAACTCCAAGATCTGACACCTTCACACAGACATACATGCAGGCAAAACGCCAATGCACATAAAAGTAAATAAATTATTAAAGAAAAAAGAAAGAACGCAGTGTGAGAGGCTGGAAAGATGGTTCAGCAGTTAAGTGTGCTTACTGCTCTTGCTTACTGATTTTAGTTCCCAGCACCTACATTTATCAACTCATCACCCTAATAACTCCAGCTCCAGGGGCTCCGATGCCTTCTTCTGGCCTACATGGGCACCTGTACTCATGTGTACATTTTCATATCCCCCAACCCAACATATTAAAAACAATAAAAATAAATCTAAAAAATAAAAGCACTGGGTGGTGGTGACCCATGGCTTTAATTACAGGACTCAGGAAGGAGAGGCAGGTAGATCTATGTGAGTTTGAGGCCAGCCTGGTCTACAAAGTGAGTTCCAGGACAGCCAGGGCTGTTACCCACAAACCCTGTTCCAAAACCCAGCAAAACCAAAAAAAAGATAAATAAATAACAGCAATGTGCATATGGATGTTTAAAATTTAAAGCTTAACATCTATATATGCAGATACCAATATATACAAACACAAATATTCTATACATAAAACAGACAATGCATATGTATATATGTACACACATAGACATGCACATAACTACATGTTTTGTGTATACACACACACATGCCATATACATACACACATGCTTAAAGAGGAAGAATGTGTACCTCTTCAATGTCAAAAATAATAAGGTAAAGACATGGAGTAACAACAAACATCCAGTCCGAAGGTCACCAGTGGGCATCATCAGGCCCAGATGTGCAAGGGGCCTGATGGCTCACTCCGGCCCTGTGAAACCTACCCGCCATTGAGTGTGGGTGTCAGGCCGAAGAGAGTGCAGAGCCCCACAGACATGAGCAGGGAGCTAAGCACTGTGACCACAGCTGCCAGGGCGAGTCCCCACTTGGACTTGACCATGTCGATCTTGCCTACAGGGCAGAGAGGGTGCATCAGGACAGTACCTCCCCAGCCCCTGGAACTTAACTGAGCTCCTGAGGAGAATATGCTGACAAGCAGGGAAGAGAAGGCTCCTGTTTAACCAGAAGAAAAGGACAAGTACGGCCACTTCTGGTCTCACGAACATAGCGTATCTTTCGGGAGTTCCGACTCACAAAGTGCCTTTCCCTCAGAAACCCCGAGAATCTATCAGGGGATGAAGTCCTGGTTTTAGGGATCACCAGATATGTTCTACATCTTGGCTCCAAGCCATCTCTAACTGCAGGGAGGTGTGTGTCATGGAAAAGCTCATTTGGAGACCTACGTGTAGAGAAGTAGATGTAGGCAAACAGGATGATATAGGTGGTCACGAGGGGGATGAGCTCTGCAATGCCAATCTCCTCTTTGAAGTGCACGTGGACCAGGTTCTCTGCTCGCAGGCTGCAGTTGGGGCTGGGGTGCAGGAGCATGAGTCGGGTGCGTAGGCTGCTCAGAAACCTGTAGACAAAAAGTCCCTAGAGAGGCCCAGCAGGTCTCCTCCTCCCATTTGTGAAAGGAAGCTACTCTGTGGTGTCTAAACATCTCTCTAGTCTTCACACACACTGGAAGGATGGTAAAACTGGCAAACCTCCTTTCCTGACTTATCACACAACTCCAGGTGCCAAAGGCTCAGAAGAGCGTGTGAGAGGCACCTCAAGTCCCCTTGCCAATTGTGGAGAACTGTGTGATAGTTCAGACAAGACACAGCTGCAAGGAGCTCATCAGTCAGCTGAGTGAGGCACCTGCCCAGGACTTAGGAAGAAACCAGAGGAAACATCAGGCCACAGAAATTGTCAGAGCTGCCTCAGTTTCCTTGTTATTAGTCAGGCCTGAGGGCCATCCTCATTCAAATGATCAGATACAGTTCTTTGGTGTAAAGAACATAGACATTTCTGTAGGAGACTTGGGGACATGTTAACAGGTCAGAGAAGCAACCACTCAAGCTAAGTCCCACAGAAGCTGGGAGCCTGAGCGCCTTACTTGGCGTGGTAGCGCTGGAAGACCAGGGTGATGGTGTATGAGACCATCCTCTTCCTTGTGTAGAGGCTCACCCCACTGTACTTCCCAGGAACACCAAACAGCAAGTCTGTGGGCAGAAAGCAGCAAGTACTTACATAGGAATGACAGTCCTGGGGATGGGCAGGGCTATCCAGGACCCCTTCCCTACATCACTCTTAGAAGCAAGGGGTGGCCCCTAATATACTAGAGCACCTGTTGAAGGGCAGACAGCGACCCCACACAGGCTCTCCAGACCCTGAGCGCTGAGGGTACCTTTGAGTGTCGCTGATGTCTGCAGAGTTTTGGGCTCATGCTGATGAATGGTCCCAATGATGTCAGGGTCAGCATGGAATCGTTCCCAGTCATTCTGCCAGAAGTTCCCAGGGGACAACAGCAGGCAGCCATGTTCGGGAAGTAGGTTCCGGAGTTTCCTGAGGCCTGGCAGCAAGTCTGTCACCTGAAGGCAAACTTCCTCCAGGCTCTTGGTCCCTGAGCTATGCAGAAGATGAGAGGAAGCCTCTGCTGTTTCTGCCAGCACAGGGCCAACCCACGCACTTACAGGCACCATCTGCCATCAGGCTCCTGTGCCCTATTCCCCTGCATCACAGGAGAGCCTGACGCCTACGGTACTGGGAAAGGCTTCCAAGTGCTCAAAAAGACCATGTATCTATCCCGCCCTCAGAGGGCCCTGGCGTCCGAGAGTCCACCTCCTTCAGGACAAGTTAGCGGAAGAGCATGCAAGCTCGCCACTATACACCTCTGCCAGTTTCAGTGGGGTTTTAGTTCACCAAGATTCTTATCAAAGCCATTAGATAACTAAAACCTAATGGTGACAATCTGTCAGGTCAACATGTTCCAGACCCCCAGGTAGGACTTACTAATCTTAGCAGAGCCCAAAAGCAGGAGCCATGGGTAATCTGGTTCTGTTACCTCCCTACAGTTAGGTCCATTCATGCTTACTCTGTGCGTTGTGAGGATCCAGCCACAAAGCGCCCACGAGGGCCCTGAGAACTGCAAGGCTGGTGGGCTGGCAGGAGTTAGTTAAGATTGAAGCATATGCCTCCCTTTGGTACTCAGGAGTTAAGATCGAAGCATATGCCTCCCTTTGGTACTCAGGAGTTTGGAGTCCCTGGGAGGAATACCTGTCTCTCAGCACGTGGTTCCGGATTTCCTCCACCAGTTGGAACGCCCGGGACAGTGGTGATCGGAACACATCTACTGCCAGAAGATTTTTGTGCCAGGGAGACACTGATGACTTCACAAATATCTGTTGGATGTACGCCACTGGGGCACCCACATACTGTAGAAAAAATAGCACAGGACAGAAAAGCATGGAACCATGCTCAATAGGAGTTCACTGAGCATGCGCTAATGGGAAGCAAACTAATGGACCAGGTATCAGGAAAATATGGTGGCCCCCACAAGCCAAATCAAAGCCCAAGTTCATTTTCTGTCACATGCTGGAATAACAGCTATGCCCCAAACACCCCAATTATCGACCCTATTACAACAGAGCTGTGTGTTACAACAGAGATATCTGGACTACCACACTACCAAGCCTAAATCATTTACTGTCTAGCCCTTTACAGAGAACAGCTGTTGGCTGCACCAGACTACATGTAGCAGTCTCACTGATACACTGGTGTTGCTCCACAGTGCCTGCTCTGTAGTGTACTTAAAAGATCAAGGCCTATTGCAGGCAAATGGATGGATCTAGAAAACAACATATTGAGTGAGGTAACCCAGACCCAGAAAGCCAAATATAGTATGTACTCACTCATAAGTGGCTTTTAGACATAAAGCAAAGAAAAACCAGCCTAAAATTCACAATGCCAGAGAACCTAGACAACAAAAAGGACCCTAAGAGAGACAAACATGGATCTAATCTACATGAGTAGAAAAAGACAAGACCTGAATAAATTGAGAGCATGGGGACCATGGGAGAGGGCAGAAAGGGAGGGGGGAGGAAGGAAAGGGAGTGGAGAAAAATATACAGCTCAATAAAAACATGAAAAAATAAGAAATAGCTGGGCGGTGGTGGCGCACGCCTTTAATTCTAGCACTCGGGAGGCAGAGGGAGGCGGATCTCTGTGAGTTTGAGGCCAGCCTAGTCTACAAGAGCTAGTTCTAGGACAGGTTCCAAAGCTACAAAGAAACCCTGTCTCAAAAAACCAAAAAAAATAAAATAAATAAATAACTAAATAAATAAATGATCAAGGCCTAACTGGGTGATGGTAGTACATGTCTTTAATCCCAGCACTCAGGAGGCAGAGACAGAAGGATCTGAGTACCAGGCCAGCCTGGTCTACAGAACAAGTTCCAGCACAGCCAGGGTCACACAGTGAAACCTTGTCTCGAAAAACAAAACAAAACAAAAAGCAAGACCAAGTTTCTAGCTGGGTATGGTGATGCCTGATACAATCTAACACTGAAAGGCAGAGACAGGAGGATTGCCCCAAGTTTGAGGATCAGCCTGGTTTACACAGCAAGTTCTTTGCCAGCCGGCCTACTCAACAACAAACTGTCTTAAAAACAGCAAACACAAGTTTTCAATCCCAGCTCTCCAACTCTATGGTGTTAGAAGCACTTCTGACCTCCCTGAGTTCCAGGCTCCTCACTGTGAAAGAAAATAACACCCACCCGGCAGCACCCAGATGTGTGCTAACCTCACTCACATGAGAATGTGTGTGTAAATATACACACATCTGCCCATCGGCAGAGATGGGGTTTTAACAGAAATACTAGCACTAAGTAGCAGGGAGTATTGTTCTTTCTGACCCTACAATAGTGCAAGACTCAGGCAGTTTTTCTTCTCTTTCTTTCTTTCTTTCTTTCTTTCTTTCTTTCTTTCTTTCTTTTTTTTTTTTTTTTTGAGACAGGGTTTCTCTGTGACTCTTATAGACCAGGCTGGCCTTGAACTCACAGAGATCCACCTGCCTCTGCCTCCCAAGTGCTGGGATTAAAGGCGTGAGCCACCACCACTGCCCAGCTCAGGCAGTTTCTTAACTAAACAGGGTACCCACAGTGTCTCAGACTCACTCTCACTAAATGTTGTACTTTTCTCACTAGAACCTGGTGCATGCCTCTTAGTGCAGGCCTGTCTCAGCCCCAGAGCATGCTGGCTAGCAGTTCCATAAACTCCTGGCAGAATGACAATGAGTGCTTGCAGTCTGATGCTGATATCACTGGGACCAAGCCCCAAACTGCAGATGAGAGCAATCACGTGCAATTCCTGGTGACAGAAGTGCCATGGAACATTCCTAAAGTGTGCACTGTGTCAGCACAGCTGAGCAGCTATGAGAATGGGAAGGTGGGAGGAGAGGAGCACGGAGCGCGTCTGAGGAATGAGGGACACTGAGAGAAGGAAGGCCTGGACAGCACAAAAGAGTCCTGGAAGGCAGTCAGGATAGGTGAAAGGCCAATCTGGGAAGCTGGTTGAACCTTCTGGACTTTAAATTGATGACAGAGAAAAGGCCAAATGTCCCTGAGATGCAGGGGATGCTTAATGAAAGCAAGGTTCTGGAGAGACTTTCCTGGAGGTTCAATGGCAACTAGAGGCAGAGGCAGAGGAAGGCGGCAGGTTAGAGGGGGCTGCTTTAAAGCCAAAGCCTGCCTTATTCAGGGACTGCAGAGGCAGACAAGTGGACAGAGGGAAGGCCACTGAGCCATCTCCTGGGCTCAAAGGAACAACGTAGAAACAAAGTTCATGAAGCTCAGTTTACTTTTGGTTGAGACAGGGTCTGAGACTTAGTCCTGGCTGGCCTAGAACTTGTAGCAATCCTCCCGCCTCTGTTTTTCAAGTGTTAGAATTACACATATATGCTACTTAGCTGGCTGTGAAGTCGTTTATGATGCTAATTTAGGGAGGACTCTGACCCACAGAGCTTCCTTGAAGCTGCCACCAAGCACTACTTCAGCGCCTGGTTGGAACTGGCAGCCATAGGTCTGACATGAAAGCACTTCACTGACTCAACACACTTGCCTGAGCGAAGGAAGCCTCTTCCCAGGACCAAGAGCTCTAAAAGGAGACTTATTCTGGGATCATCCTCAAACTTGTGAAGGGCACAGCACCCTCATGGCACCAATATAGTGATCTTTCCTTGAAGAACTCTAGGACAACTCTGAGGCCTCTCAGCATTAGTGCCCCCCCTTCCCTGGGAACCAAGGACCTAACAACTACACATGCACATATTGAAATGTTGGGGACTTTCCATCCCCCTGTGTCCTTGTGGATGTTCTCCGAATAGAGCTCAGTTATTGAAAATGGGACAAGGTGACCCACAGATGTTTTGACTCAGTTCCTGACATGTTGACTCAGTCCCTGAAATAGGGTCAGAATGACCCACAGATGTTTGCCCTTACCCCACCTGATCTGGCAACCGCTCTTGTCCTGGCTCAGCCCAGTAGCCCTTTGAATAAGCCAATCATAATAATTGAAAAATAACCCCTGGGTCCTCCCCCCATTTCCCCTTCTATTTCTATAAAAATAGCCTGTAACAACTATTCGAAGTCC
The DNA here is from genome assembly GCA_004026605.1 of Ondatra zibethicus. Lineage (NCBI taxonomy): Eukaryota > Metazoa > Chordata > Mammalia > Rodentia > Cricetidae > Ondatra > Ondatra zibethicus. The sequence goes on from PVIU01031606.1 coordinate 9,023, forward strand.
TTCACTTCCAAGGCTGATGGACCCTGTAGTGACAGAATAAAAATCCTCATGCTTTTACATCAACTGCAGTGTGAGAATGGTCTCTTAGGACAACTCCTCAACATTGACTGGACTTCAGGGTCCAACATTTGGTGCGTTGGCCGGGAAATTGAGTTGCCTCCAGACCCATTCCGGACCCAGTTGGAGGTACGAACGAGCTTGCTTTAATGTCTGTCTGTCATGTCTGTTTGTGTTATTGTGATTTATGTCCATCAATAATCTGAGAGATTGTGCCTATGTAGGACCAGTATTTGAACGGGATCAGATGTTGAAGCAGATGTGTCCTGAGACCCCTGGCCCAGCCCAAGAGGATGCTCCACAGGCAGTCTGGGGGATTGAGAGCGACCAGGTCATTCTCATCCCCAGGAGGCACGGCTTTCATAGTCCGCCTCCATCTGGATTTGTATTCTCAGCTCAGTGCCAATCTGCTGCCGCAGCTTCTGGTTTTGAGTTTGTGTTTGTCCTTTTGTATTTTCATTTTTGTGTATCTGTTTGTTTTTGAATTTGAATCTGATACAATGGGACAGCAGATAACCACCTCTTTGACCCTGACTTTAGACCATTGGAAAGAAGTTGCGGATCAAGCTGTGGAAATCTGAAAAAAAAAAAAAAAAGAAAAGAAAAAAAGAAAGAGACGCTGGCAAATGTTCTGCTCCTTGGAATGGCCCACTTTTAAAGTGGGCTGGCCACAGGACGGGACATTTAATCTGGATACTATCTTGCAGGTTAAAGTGAAAGTCTTCCAGCTCGGCCCGCATGGACATCTAAAACCAGGTTCCTTCTTACACATGCAGACCTGGGAGAGTTTGTCTAGGGACCTCCCACATTGGGTCAAACCATTTGTTCTGCCTACAGGAACACAAAAGCCTGGTGCCGGGACTGTGGCTGTCTTCCACCCCTGACTCTGAAGATGGCGGCGCGAGCCTCCCCCCCCCCCGCCCCACGCCCCGTCTGTCTCTCCCCCGTCTCCCCGTCCCCCCTCCCCGCCCCCGTGCAGGAGCGACCAGAACAGAAGTCCCCGTCTCTCTGACACCCAGTCCGACCTCCTGCTCTTTGACCCCCCTCTCCTCCTTACCCTCAATCTCCCCCTTCTCAGGCGGAAGCACCCCCACTCACACCTGTTCCCGAAGGGCCCCTGGCCCTGAAACTTCAGCACTCAGCCTTCGGGCCGGCTGCATCTACGTGGAGACAGGGGAGGGACCTCCCAAGCTCTTCCCCTTCACTCGGACCCTCACGCTCTAAATGGACTCGTAGAACCTGTTCTGACTACCCACCAGCACACTTGGAATTTCAATACGGCAGCAGGTAGGGGGCAGCTGACAGTCAAACGGCACTCGTGGCAGGTCTCAGAGGGGTTGGAAGGCACTCCACTAATTTGGCCAAGGTAAGAGAGGTTCTCCAGGGGCCAGTTGAACCACCATCTGTGTTTCTTAAATGTTTAATGGAGGTTTACAGGCATTTTACTCCCTTTGAAGGTCAGCAGGCAGTGGTAGTCATGGCCTTCATAGGACAGTCAGCATCAGATATAAGGAGAAAGTTACGGCAGGTAGACAGGTTGCAAGATTATACCTTGCAAGATTTGGTTGAGAAAACAGAAAGTGTTTCATAAGCAGGAGACAGAGAAAGTGTTTCATAAGCGAGAGACGGAAGACAAAGGAAAGAGAAGGCGGGAGGCAGAAGAAAGAGAAAACCGGAGGGATGGTAGACAAGAAAGAAATTTGACTAGGATTTTGACAGCAATGGTAGGAGAAAAAAAAAAAAAAGACAGGATTCAGACATATAGGGAGCCTGGGCAACAAAAGACCAATGAAGACGAACAGAGGCACCCATTGGACAAAGACTATAATAACTGAAGCAACTGGACACCTGACAGACTGTAGATTTGGGGAGAGGACAAATGACTTGTCCCTCCCTGGTCATCCCTGAGTGTCCCACGCCTTCATTAAAAAAGAGACTTGTTGACAAAGTTAAAGGTCCAGATCAGGTTTAATTGGGCCAATGGTAATCAAAGACCTTTTGCTGACCGAACAAGGGACTTTTGCTCCCCCTAGTGTTCTTGAACTCTGCAGGAGACGCAGGCTTCTCTCTGCCTCTGCCACACCCTCCTTACCCGGGAAGGCCCCCTGCCACCACCGCCGCCGCCGCCACCACCGCCACCGCCACAGAAGTCCTCCTCTCCCGGCAGCCGCCCTGGTCGCCACGCTTGCCCTAAAGCCTGGCCGTGAGCCCTGGCTGTTCGCCCTGCAGCCTCACCCCCCTCCCCCGTGTCAGACTGTGGTAGAGTGCTCACGATGCTACCGCCGGTGCCCTCCCGCACTGGGCTGCTACTGCTGCTACTGCTCCTGTGCCCTGCACAGATTGTTGGACTATGGTAGGAAGCCCCCTGATCATGGATCCTACCAGCATCTGCAGGAAGGACAGGCAGCTGGCAAGACAGTGCTGTACCAGGCAGAGCCAGAAATGATGGCAAAGCTTGCCCGAGGCGCAAGGCTGAGGGTCCAAGCCAAGCAGGTATACAAGACTGAAGGTAAGTGGAAGGCGGGGGCAGCAGTGGTGGATGGGAAGCAAGTAATACAGACAAAGAGGACTGTTGACATCTGCAGAAATTTTGAGCCTCCTCAAGGCCACACATTTGCCAAAGAAGATAGCTATCATATATTGACCAGGACTGAGACAGCCAATGTGGTGACTAAAAAGATCATAGAAAAAAATCTTCCCAAGGTTTGGGATGCCCAAGGTAATCAGGTCCTGCCTTTGTTGCCCAGATAAGTCAGGGCCTGGCCACCCAACTGGTGATCAATGGGAAATTACATTGTGCTTACTGACCCCAGAGCTCGGGTCAGGTAAAAAGGATAAATAAAACCCTAAAAGAGACTCTGACAAAAACTGGCCCTAGAGACTGGCGAAAATGACTGAACAGACCTCCCTTCCTCTGTCCTGTTCTGGGTTCAAAACACCCCAGGGCAATTTAAACTCACTCCTTATGAGATCCTATGTGAGGGCTGCCACTGCTTACTAAGGCAGATGAGATACATAATCCTGATGCTGTTCTTCCCAGACCATTATGTGTCCACCTGAAGGCCCTCCAGATCGCCCAAGCCTAGGCATAGAGACCCCTGGCCGCCACCTACCAGCCCGACACCTGGAGATCTTGCACCCATTCCAGGCTGGTGATTCAGTGGCGAGCCAGGACCCTCCCAATGGAAGCTTCAGCGCACCCAAAATCCTCCAGGGCTAGGCAAAGGATTCTTAGGAGAATACCGAACAAACTCTCTGGGACTCTTATCCTGCATGTAGAAATTCTGACTAGTATATTTGTCCGGGGAGGAGGGGTTAAGTGAACTTGACAATGTGGGGGGGCCTGAAATATTTTATTATGTTGCCTGGGGATATGAAACCAGTACCAGTGCCTCCCGGAGGGGGACAAGGAAAAGAGACTTAGTCTCCTTCACTCGTACCATACCAGGAGAGTCTAAAATCACAGTCATCTTCACTGAGGAGGGAAAAAGAGCTAACTGGTTAACAGGCAAGACTTGGAGGTTACGACTGTATGTTCCAGGAGGGGAAGACATAGGAATCCTGTTCTCCCTGCGAGTTGTTGCAGCCCAACCAAGTACTATCTGATCAAGGCCAGTTAACCCCAGGGACCTAAGCACCACACCAAGCCCTAAGGCCCCGCCTTTTCCCAGCTCCCTCCCTAATCTTCCTTTGCTTCTCTGCGGCCCCTCTTACCTGGTGCAGTGAGTTTTTACCTTGCTAAACAGTACTGACCCCAGCTTGACACAATCTTGCTGGCTATGCCTGTCAGCAGGACCCCCCTATTAGGAGAGAATAGTCTCATCTGGAAGCTTCAACATCACCTCTCATACATCCTGTAGTTGGGCTCTATGGGCAGAAGCGTGGCAATCGCGGACTACTGCGCCCACCGCCCACGCCCCGGCAGGAAAGGGCAGGACTACGCCGCGGTTCCCACTTGCAGGCCCACTTGGGGCCACGTGGAAGCGACATGCCTGCGCCCCAGGCCTATGACCTGCTCGGGGATGGACAGAGGCTCCATGGTGGGTGAGTGGCCAAAGCACACGCTGGGCCATCAGCGGCTCCTGCCCTCCAGCTGCAGAGTTCCTGTGCGCCCCCTGCTTCTCCCGGTGCCAGAGGATAAAGCTGGCTGAGTGCATGCGCCTGGGGCATGCCATCCCCATGGCTGCGCGCAGCGCGGCGCCAGCAGGAACACGTAGGACTGTCTGTTGCTGGGTGCTGGGCGTGTGGATGTGCTGGCGAACCAGGAAACAGAAAAAGTTAACCTTAACAAAAGTATCAGGAAAAGGCCTATGTCTAGGGGTTCCACACTCCTGATATCAACACCTATGTAAACTAACTCTCCCTAGACCCAGGACGACAGGAAACTGGACCTGGTACCCTCTATCAACCTAAGAGAGATTTCTAAGAATCCCAAGATTGGGATTTGGCCAAATAAGAGGAGGGGGTGAAGAACTCTAGGACAACTCTGAGGCCTCTCAGCATTACTGCCCCCCCTTCCCTGGGAACCAAGGACCTAACAACCACACATGCATGTACTGAAATGTTGGGGACTTTCCATCCCCCTGTGTCCTTGTGGATGTTCTCCAAATAGAGCTCAGTTATTGAAAATGGGACAAGGTGACCCACAGATGTTTTGACTCAGTTCCTGACATGTTGACTCAGTCCCTGAAATAGGGTCAGAATGACCCACAAATGTTCGCCCTTACCCCGCCTGATCTGGCAACCGCTCTCCAGTCCTGGCTCAGCCCAGTAGCCCTTTGAATAAGCCAATCATAATATTGAAAAATTACCCCCAGGTCCCCCCCATTTCCCCTTCTATTTCTATAAAAATAGCCTGTAACAACTATTCGAAGTCCTTCACCTCCAAGGCTGATGGACCCTGTAGTGACAGAATAAAAATCCTCATGCTTTTACATCAACTGGGGTTTGAGAATGGTCTCTTGGAGCAACTCCTCCTCGGTGATTGGGCTTTAGGGCCAACATCATTAGTATTTTAATAAATAAAGCTTGCCTGAAGATCAGAGAGTAAAACAGCCACTCTGGTTAGCCTTACAGAGATGACCTTTCAACAAGATAAAACAACAGCCTACAGAATGGGAAAAGATCTTCACTAACCCCACATCAGACACAGGTCTGATCTCCAAAATATACAAGGAACTCAAGAATTTGGACACCAAAAGATCACATAATCCAATAAAAAAAATGGAGTACAGACCTAAACAGAGAACTCTCAACAGAGGAATCTAAAATGGCTGAAAGACACTTAAGGAAATGTTCAACATCCTTAGTCATCAGAGAAATGCAAATCAAAATAACTCTGAGATTCCATCTTACACCTGTAAGAATGGCCAAGATCAAAAACACTGATGACAACTTATGCTGGAGAGGTTGTGGGGAAAAGGGAACACTTCTGCATTGCTGGTGGGAATGCAAGCTGGTACAACCCCTATGGATGTCAGTGTGGCGATTTCTCAGAAAATTA
>PVIU01031607.1:0-14577 GCA_004026605.1 Ondatra zibethicus
CAGAATTTAAGTAGCTGTAATCGAGAGGCTGTTACACAGAAAACTGTAAAAGCAAGACTTCTGTGGGAACTCAGAATATGTTGGCATCAGCTTGCTTTTGTGTTTTACAGATTTGATTTTGTTTTTCGAGACAGGGTTTCTCAGTGTAACAGCCCTAGCTGTCCTGGAATTAGCTCTGTAGATCAGGCTGGCCTCGAACTCACAGAGATCTGCTTGCCTCTGCCTCCTGAGTGCTGGGATTTAAAGGTGTGCGCCACCACCGCTTGGCTTGTTTTTTACAGATTTTTAAACATACCCAATAAGCTTACAAACCTTACGGCACAGGAAGTTTATATAATAGTCTTACAAATCTCGAGATAAATAGGGGAAAACTTTAAACAGGCATGCTTGGGCCAGGAGAGGAGGGCCATAACCCAACTCCAGAGCCGGCTTTTAATAAAGCAGAACGGCATAAAACAATACTTCAATATTATCCATCCCCAAGATGCCTGAATCCCTGCAAAACTGAATCCAGTGGTCAGAGCAAGCAGAGAACAAAGACGGCTCAGAGGGCTTATGGTGGCTGTAGGAGCTGTACTGTGCATGGGGAGGAGGGAGCATGGCCGGGGCTGGAGGTGGCAGAACTCCGTTGTCAGAGTCATGCTAAGAGATAAAGCAAGCAGGAAAAGAGAGACCCTTCAGAAACAGCTAGGGGGAAAGGATCACCAACAGAGGGCATAGAGAAGTACCTGATGTACCTGTGGGACTTAAACAGCAGACTCCTGCCAGCCGGCGAGAAGGACAGAAAGGGCAGGCAGTTCCTGGAGCGAGATGAGGAAAGGCAAGCGGTTAGCCAAGGTTAGAGGCAACAGAAACCAAGCAAGAGACAGAGCAAGGCCCTGAAGGGAGCTGGGAAACCAAGCTCCAGAAGTGAGAACCTGTGTGAAGGGAAAATCTGCATGGTTTGGTTTCCCATGTCTGCAACAAAACTCCAGCACACACTAGAAAACACAGATCCACTAAACAACATAAAAAAAATGTCAGAACATCCAAGTGGGAGACCAGAGAAACACAGACATGTGGTAGCCATCTTCACTCATGTACTAGAACCAGAATGGCGTCTCCCATTGTCCCTGGAGACTGGGTCTATGATCACATCTGATCTCCCCTATATCTCCCCAGATGTCGGGATTTCTAGAATGGAACAACTCACTAATGGGTCTGCATTTCAAATATGCGTTGGCTGGCAATTTTTACAAATTTTCAGTGGTCACAGTCTGGGGTTCCCCTAGGCTTCCAAGTTCACAATGTACTTGCCCCATCTAGGGTCTGTCCTCAACTAGTGACTCTTTAATTTGCGGCAGCCTTGGTCTCAGGCTTTCCCAGGCCTCAACCTGGCCCTGAGTCTGGGGTCTTCCAGGAATCCTGAATGAGCCCCCAAATGTTATGGAGTTTGAGAACCCCCAGGAAAAGACTACAGACCCAATCCAGATTATAATTAAATTTGATATTGAAACTGCTAACAGGACAAGAATCTCTTGAGCCAGACTAGAGATTGCTGGGTGAAGGGGGTGAGGGAAGGATTCTTAAGGCAAAACCCACAAGACGACCTTGAGTATCTGCACAAACAAGCCAGGAGCCGTTCTGCTTTGCCAAGATTAGGTAGCCAAGGAGAACTCAAAATAGCCCTCAAATGTCTGCATAAGCAGGTCACAGAAGCCAAAGAGCAGTTAGCCATATCATGACACATAGGTGTCATGGCTGTGCACTTTTGGGTGGAGGTCACTGAGTCAGGGTTACTGGGAACTTATCTTCCAGGGATTGGAGTCAGAGACAAATGGCTGGTGGGTACCAAGATGGATGTCTAGCATAAAATGGAGTTTCTTTAGCCATCATTCTTGGGCACAGGACATGTCCTGCCATGTACCGGTAAAGCATCCCCATCTCACCCAAGAGGAGCAGGTTTACCCACAAACTTTATTGGGGTGTGCGCTACTCCCGGTAGTGCACCCTCTGGTGCTGGATGAGCTGGGAGCTCTGGCCAAAAGCCTTGCCACAGGTGCCACAGGCGAAGGGCTTCTCACCCGTGTGTGTCCGTAGGTGCCGGAAGAAGTGTGACCGACCTCGGAAGGCCTTGCCGCAATCTTCGCACTTGTAGGGCTTCTCGCCGGTGTGAATGCGCTGGTGTTCGATGAGCACGGAGCTCCAGATGAAGGCCTTGCCGCACTGGCTGCAGACGTACGGCTTCTCCCCGGTGTGCAGCCGCTGGTGACGCACCAGGTTGGAGCTCTGGCTGAAGGCATGGCCGCACTCGCCGCACTTGTAGGGCTTCTCGCCGTTGTGGATGCGCAGGTGCTGCGTGAAGTGTGAGCTGTGGCTGAAGGCCTGGCCACACTGGCCGCACTCATAGGGCTTCTCGCCCGTGTGGATGCGGTGGTGCTGCATGAAGCCCCACCAGCTCCCGAAGCGCTTGCTGCACTCGTGGCAGGCATAAGGCTTCTCCCCGGTGTGGATGCGCTGGTGCTTCAGCAGCAGAGAGTTGTACTTGAAGCTCTTACCACAGGCCTCGCAGCGGTGTGGCTTGGCACCCCGTGGGCCGGCCTGCCGGCAGTTGCGCCCCAAACTACTTCCCAGCTCGGCAGCCTTCTTGGCGCTGTCCTCGGTCCCTTGGGCTCCCTGTGGCAAGTGCACCATGTGCCAAGTGTCCCTTTTCTGAGAGCAGGGCAGGGTCCCTGGAGGCAGGCCTGCTGACTGCTCCAAAGTACATTCCTGGCCGAAGCTGTCCCCATACTTAGACATGCTGGGAAGGCTCTTCAAGAGGCTCCTCAGAGCCCTTCCATCTGAGGCCAGGCCAACTCCAGGACTGTGGGAATTGAGAGAGGCTGGAGTCTTCTTAGGCTCCCACTCAGAGTCTGAAAGGAGAAATGGCAGATGGCTCCCGGCCTCACCCCTACTGTGGCATTCTAGGAACTGAGGCCAGGGGAAGCCTGAATGGGGACTATTCAGAGGAGGGAGAGGCTGGTTGGTGAGCATGCGCCTAAGGTGAGGGATGGGGGTGGGCCAGAAGACTTATAAAGCTGGTTTCAGGAGCAGCTGGGCTCCGTCAGCTGGAGGCCCTGAGCCTGGGCAGGAGCCTCTCCAGTGGTTCACTACACCTGTGATGCCTTCTTAGCGGGGAGAAGGAAGTACAGGTTGCTACTAAAGGCTAGCAAGGACCTGGAAGTTACAGAGCTCTGACAAGTGGTCCTTCAGGCTGAAATGCTAGGCAGACACTTATCTTACCCCACAAACCTCAGGTGACGGGACTGTCTGCGGCCGCTCTGCCGAAGAGATGAGGTCTGGATGATCCTAGGATTCACTCTTCCTATGGAACTGACCATGGCCTCAGCATCACAGACACAGCCAAAGCCCTGTCCACCCAGCCTCTATGGGCAGACAAAACTGGTAGCTAGGCTTAAGCAGAGTCCCAGGCAAGATGGCCCTGACTCTCAGCAGATCCAGGGAAGTGATGAGTGTTGCATCCAGTTGGGGTCTCCCAAGGCTGCCTAGGATGGTATAGGGGCTGCTCACTCACCAAGCCAGGTGTCTCTGCTGACCTCCACTTCCTCTATGTCTTGGAGGTCCAGGTCTGCTGCCTGGGAAGGCACCTTGGGACTGGAACAGGGGGAGCCTGGGGAGGCAGGGGACCAAGGCTCATGCCCCACCCTCCAGAGGGCAGCAGTCCTGACCCTTCCCTCTTTCCTGAACCCAAGAGTAGGACTCCAAGGCTCTAGGGCCAAGACCCTGACACACAGGATATCCCTCACCTACTCAGCATCTCCCTATGCCCCCAAAGAGAAGATCAGCCCAATGTGGTACCAATGCCCTGGCTTCCCCACTGAGGGAGCCCTCCGGAGGCCTGGCTTTGGGAACTCATTCTCCCTCAGTTCTTTTGGCAAGCGGAAGCTGCCCAGAGGGCTCCTAGGCTCATCCCGCGCTGGCTGGTGTCCTGGCTGACTCTGGTCTGGCTTCCTTCCCACCCATCAGTGCTCACTGCACTCAGTCCTGCAGCTGCCCCAAGGTCCCATCTTCTCGGTTCTCAGCATCACAAGCCAGCCGTGGCTCCTGGTCTGTGTCTGCAAGTTCAGAGAGGTCCTAGGACTGTTTGTCCCCTACAGCCAAGCCAGGCCTCCTGCTTGGAGAAGGTTAGCCAGGGTGGTTTGGAGCCTTTCCTGTAGGTCCCTGGCAGAGGGACCCTTGTGTATTGTGTGCTTATGTTTTCTCTGTGTTCCTCATCTCACGCTACTCCCAAAGGAAAGGACCCTGAAATGACTGTGTGCAAAGGTGACTTTGCAGGTTGCTGGGACCTAGATGTCCTGGATGGGCCTCTTTGGGTGCCCAAGGTTCCTAGGAGTCCTGAGAACTGCAGGCAGGTTTCAGAACATTGGGGTCTTCTCTGGTAAGGAATCTGGAATGCGCCTGGAGTGGTCTAACACATAGTAATCCCAGAGGCTCAGGAGGCTGAGGCAGGGAGACCTCAAGTTTAAGGCTCGCCTGGGCAACACTGTGAGATCTCTGCCTCAACGAAAACAAAAGACGACAAATGAAAAATGGAATCCATGGGCCTCCAAGCACGGCTGAAGCAGCAGCAGAATGGAGCTCGGGCTCAGTTCTACCTGCACTTGCTGGCAGCTAGGAAGCAGGCATAGAGACCACCTATCCCCTGCATATCTGTGCAAGGGGTGACTGCCATTCCCTCATCTGCCTCTGACCCTCAGGGCCTTCCCAAGCTCCACTATGACTTGGTATAAAAAAACAAACAAACAAATCTCTTCCACCAACAACCGTACCTTAGCCCAGAATCCATGTTTGCCCCTTTGGGTCCCTGTCGTTCACAGGCCCACCAGGAACAGCACAGTGCTGTAAGGCCCTGTCCAAGAATTGTTCTTGTGACAAGCAGAAGTGTCCTGGAGCCAGGCAGCAAACAGGACAGGGCTTGGGGCTCCTATCTGGTCTTGGGTTGACCACTGTGGGTCCTGAGGGAAGTGAGATCTCTGTGAGTGTCCATCTATAAGCTGTGGCTGGTCTCTGGCATCACCTAAGAGCCTGGCACAGAACACAGCTGCTCTCCATAAACCTCAGCTTCACTGTATCACCCACCAGAATTCTAGACCTGCAGGAAGAGCTGGCCCCAGGTGGACTCTTATCTTCACTGGCACTACCTCATGAGAGCAGTGAGGCTCCCTATGAGCCTCAGGGATGAAGCCTCTGGATGACGTGACCCCAAGACCTGAGGTGAGCTCAGTGGTATGACAGGGTCAGGACCCCTTCTATTTTGGCTTTACCAGTTGACTGATGAGACCACCCCACTGGAGTGAAGCAAGGGCAGCAATTCCGTCCCTGCAAGTCCTGAGGCAAATTCATCCAAACTGGCCAGACAAGAGTCCTGTCTCTCTTCCTGGCCTGGGACATGATGTCAGAGGAAAATCTTCTCTTCCTAGCACAGGGCCCATGCTGAGGCCATTGTTCCTTCTATACCGAGGAAGAAACATCCAGGGGGCTGTTCCCAGGGAGGTAGAGCATGGCCACAACCATTGCTGCTGTCCATCACTCCCTCGGGGCTTTTCCCAGCCGCCCCAGGACTGAAAGAGCTACCCAAGTGGTCCCTCCCTTCCTCAGTTGGCAAAGACCCAGGTTAGACCAGTCTCATGGGGGTAGAGGTAGGGCAGAGGGGCATAGTAGTCTGGGGCAAATACCGTGAGGATGCACATGGTGCTGGTCTCCAGGTGTCCCTGGTGATGAGAGACTGCTGGATGACAAGACAGGAGTGGATTCCTCAATGTCCTCTAAGGTTGCCATCTTCCTGAGACCTGCTTAAGGAAGACCTGGGACCTAAGGAAAATGAAAACCAAGGTGGATAAAGGGATGGAGACTGTAGTTGGAGAAGAGCATCACATCTGCTTTCTGAGCAGCGCTAAGTGATTCTTAGCTTCTCTGCTTAGCATGAGAAGGTTGCCCAGAAAAGACAGGTGAACTCCTGGGGAGTTGCAGGGCCCAATTCAAGGGGCCTGCTTGCTTATTCGGTGTGAAACCCTCATTGGTCCCGGAAGCATCACCAGCAAGTCAGAGTGGCCTTGAAGCTCTTCTCTATAAAGTATCCTAAATGTTCTTTCCAACACAGCCTGCAGAGAAAAGCTTGCTTATTCTTCCAGAGAATACTCCTGCACCACAGATTTTGGGATTTGGGATTATGAGGCATGAGAATTCTAAATCTATCTTTTTTTGGGGGGGGGACTCTAAATCTAATTTTTAAAGGGGCAACTTCATGAAAATAGGAAGGGATACATTCCCAGGGGGAAAACTTTTCCTCAGATCCTGAAGACCCTGAGGTTGTAATCCCCAAGCCCAGATTTCCAACAGCACCATCCATAGGTGTGTGTGTCAAAGGCACATTGGTTGAATGCTTGCTTAGCATGCGTGACACCTTGAGCCTATCATGATTAATCCCCAGCACCACAAAAACTGGGTGTGGTGGTGCATGCCTCTAACTCCAGCAGTTTGGGAGGTAAAGGCAGCAGAAACAAGTTCGAGGGCATCCTTGGTTACATAGCAAGTTCAAGGCCAGCCTGAGCTACAGGACTCGAGAAAATTTAAAAAGGGGAGATTTTTCCTTAACTTGGTTTGCCATAAATGAATGAAGCCCAGAGAGGCGGTTTTCTTCCACAGTGACACGGGCAGAAAGGATGACAGGGAACACATATGGGGCGAGGAGCAGCAGCACCCGCCGGGAGAAGGCGGAGGCGCTGGGTGCCGGCGCGGGGCGGACGCTGTGGCGCCACCCTGCCGGGTCTCCCAGGTTGAAACCACTCAAGGTCCGGGTCCGGGGCTGACCGGAATCTCGGCCGGGGAAGCAAGCGTGCAACCGCGCGGATGAACCGACAGGTCCGGGTTGGACCCACTGGGAGGGGCGACCACTCACCTTGCGAGCGGGAGGAGACCGCCCGCGCGCTGGCCGGAAGTGCTCCGCCTCCAGGAGGCCCCGCCCCCAATTCCGGGACGCTCTGGACCCCGGAGGACCTCGCCTTGGTGGTCTCTGGGGGTGCTCAAATCCTTTATTCTGTGTAGCTTCTCCTCAGAGGGTCTCTGCCCTGTGGCCCAACAAAGATCCGTCTGGAGAATCTGTTTTCAAACCGGCCGAAAAGCCCGGCAGAGACCCTCGTCTCCGCGCGAGGAAGAGGCGTCAGAGCCCGGGCGCTGGGCTGCGGAGGATTTCGTATAGGTACTGGAATTGGCCCCAACCAGGACCTCACACGTTGTTTCAGACTGCAGCGGACCTTACACAGCCTTGCGGACTTTGTCAGGGGTTCGTCCTCACATGTGGCTGTAAGAATTCTCGCTGCGATTTTGTAACCAGCACCAGCATCAGGACCGAGGAAGCTGCTGTCCGTTGTGACTGAGCTACTGCCAATTATGGAGTTCGAGATCACGGGAAAAGACCTCCAGACTTAATTCAAATTATAATTAAGCATTTTTTATTTTCTCGAGACAGGGTTTCTCTGTATAACAGAGTCCTAGCTGTCCTGGAACTCGCTCCTCGAACTCACAGAGATCCATCCGCCTGCCTCTGCCTCCCAAGCGCTGAGATTAAAGGCGTGTACCAACCACAACCGGCTCCAAGCAAAACATTTTAATGGTGCTATCCGGGCCACAGTGTCTAACCTAAATCAGACGTGCTGCCCAGAAAGCGAGCACAGTAAGAAGGGATTTAAAAAAGAAAAACCACAGGAACTGTCTTGTTATGCCAGGATTTGATTAGATGGTCAGAGTGACTTCAAAATAGTCCTTGAATGTCTGCATAAGCACATTACAGAAGCCAAACCAGCAGTTAGTCATACCATAGCAGGCAGATGGGGGGTAGGGGTGTCAAGGAGTCAGGGTTGTCAGACAAACAGCTATTAGGTACCAAATTGGATGCCTCGCACAAAATGGAGTTTCTTTAGCCATCACACCAGGCACTTGTGATCCCTGTGGTTAAAGTGTGAGGGTCTCCACTCCCACTCCCACCCAGGGAGATTCCCGGGAGAGATATTAATCTCACAGCCTTCACACTCAGATGGTTGATGGGGAACCTCCAGGCTTGGTGCTTGGATTTACAGCCTTAAATGCAAAGTAGTAGGAAAGGCCTCAGCTGGGTTTGTTAGGTTAGAAAAATGGGACACACTCCATTTGTCCACTCAGCAGAACGCTACCCAACTGGACTTGATTCCAGCTGGGCCCCTAGGGTGCCGTCTCACCCAGCCATCACATGAACTTCCTAAGCTTCCCCAGGCAGGAGGGCTAGTTAGCCCCAGAATTGCTTACATGAGGTTCTGGGAACCCTTCCTGTACACATGACCGGTCAGTGTGTAATAGGCCTCCAGACCTTAGCACAGCTGAGTCCATGATGGAAGTACCATTTCACGACACAAAATTAAGCACATAGATGCCACCCACCTGCCACAACAAAAGCAAAGATCTAATCCACCAAAGGCCAAACTTCTGGAAAAGTCTCTATTTAAATGCACTCACTTTGCTTCTTGACTTCTGTAGTTCTGCTTCTGGCTTCTTGTGAACTGAAGTGTGCCAACCCAGAGCATGGCTTTGTGCTGCAAAGCCCATCCTGAGAAAGACGCAGGCTACACCGGAACCCTGAGCACCCAGTGCAGTCACCGGGCTATTGGCTCAAACCATCTTCAAGCAGTCTTCCCGGGAGGATACCCCACGACATTTCCGGAGGTCCCACAGAGATCCCCAGGGACCAGACCTAGAAACACTCGGGGTCTTAGATCCCCTCAGAGCGGAAAAGAGTGCAGTGGTCAAGGAGCTCCTATGGGATGGGGAACCTGAGATGTCCCAGGTCCCCAGGACTCCCTTTGATCAGTCCCTGCCTAATGCTTCGGAGGGGTCTGATACCTCTACCCCAAAAGGAAACATTAGAATGTCACCTGGTCTGTCACCTCTGGAGGTAGGTCTGGTTAAGAAGCTTCTGTTTGGACATATAGGAAAGGTCGGATGCGGCTGTACCCAGGATCCATGTCAGATGTCACTGGATTCCTCCTGGCTGTTCAAGCGTATGAATGTGTGGTGGCCACCCCCGGTTGTCTTTACTGTGTGTCTGTGTGTGTGTGTCTTTGTCTGTCTTTCCATTGTTTCTGACAGTTCTGTTTCCCCACGTTGACCAGTGGCTTTCTCTGGTGTAATACACACACACACACACACACACACACACACACACACACACACACACACACACCCCTTAAGAACTGTGCCTCTTGTCAGGGACCGAATCCTTTTGGTTCTGCCAGGTTGCCCAGAGAAACCAAAACCAAACCAAAACAAAACAAAACAAGAAAACAAACAAAAACCAAACCCTCCTTCTGTCCCACTTCCAGAGCACCCGCTGGTTTGTTTCATCCTTGAGTCCTGCTCAGGATTCCCATGCAGAGGCAGGAACCACCCCCCCACCACCATCCAGGGCGCCCTGCCGCCAAAGTAGCAAACACACAGGGAGGGGGAGATAGTTTCCCTGAGGTACATTCCCTCTGCTCCCCACCCTCTTCTAAGCAGCCCAAAGGAAGGGTAAAAAACGAAGCTCCATTCCTTCCTCTTTCATGATTTAAGTCTCCATTTCAACCAAAAATCATCATTCTCTGGAAAAAAAAAAAAAGACTGCTCCCAGGCCAGGGGTGATGGGTGGGGGTGGGTCACTTAATGCAGCCTGGGTAGAGTAGACTTTTCCTTTCTGTTCAACACTGATCAAGGAGATTTTAAAGAATGTTCACCAGGTTCTTTTTGGTTTGTTTTGGTTTTTGTTTTTCGAAACAGGCTTTTTCTGTGTAACAATCCTGGCTGTCCTGGAACTTGCTTTGTAGACTAGGCTGGCCTCGAACTCACAGAGATCCACCTCCCTCTGCCTCCTGAGTGCTGGGATTAAAGGTATGCGCCACCACCACTAGGCATCCAGGTCCTTTTTAGGAGGAGTAAAAACAGTTGCTGAAAATATTTCCTTTGTCATCTAGTCAGCCCCAGATATTAGTTAATATAGTATTATATATTAGTTAATATACAAGTTAAGAAATTTAGCCGTGGGTGGTGGCCTATGCCTTTAATCCCAGCACTCAAGAGGCAGAGGCAGGCAGAGCTTTGTGAGTTCGAGGCCAGCCTGGTCTACAGAGTGAGTTCCAGGACTGGCTCCATAGCTACTGAGAAATCCTGTCTTGAAACACGCCCCCCACAAAAAAATTTAAAAATTCAAAGGTATAAATAGGTCCCAGTTGTTGGAGGTAGCTCAAAGGTGTTTAACAACAGAGAATTGATTAAGAGATGAGACCTTTGTGTAAACTGAAAGCCACTGTCACCTTCTCTGATGATGAGACACAGTTAGACTTACAGATGGTCTCCAGAGCATTGGCTAAGAAGGACCGACTTTGTACATCAGAGGTTACATCTTGGCTGCCAGCTGAGGGGAGGCAAAAGGAACCTGTCTCAGAGTAGGATTGCTGCCAACCTTCAGATCCCAACTCCAAAGCATAAGAGGCAGGTTTAAGAGTCCCTACATGTGGCTAGGTATTGCTGCCTCTGGGTACTAGAGTTTGCTGAAATAGCAAGGCCTCTATACACCAGCACAAAGCCCCTAATCTGGACTGAGACTAAACAAAAAGCATTTGAGGCTTTAAAAGTAGCTCTGACTGGCTCCTGCCCCAGCATTTCCAGATGTTTCAAAACCTTTTCATCTGTTTGTCCATGAAACAAAGACATTACAAAGAGGGATTTTAACCCAAAATCTGGGATCATGGGAGTGTCCTGTGGCATATCTGTCCAAAGGATTGGACCCTGTAGCCACAGGATGGCCTACCTGTCTAAGAGCTGTGGTGGCTACCGCTGGTCTAATGAAACAAGTGAACTCTGGTCAGGATCTTATACACACAGTGCCCCACACTGTTGAGGCTCAGGTGTCTGAGGAACACCAGAACACTAGCTGTCTCATGCCTATGTGGCCCAGTTCCAGGCTGTACTCCTGGTCCAACGTTGTCTTCATTAGGGTTGCTAAGGCTTAGACCAAGGCGACTTTTATAAAGGAAAACAATTAGTTGGGGCTGGCTTGCAATTTCAGAGATTTAGTCCATTACTGTCTCGGTGGAAAACATGGCCGTATGCCGGCAGACATGGTGCTGGAGACCCGCAGGCAGAAGAAGCAACTGTGTGCCACATTGAGCTTAGCCTGAACATAGGAGAGCTCAAAGCCCACCCCCAAGAGTGAAGCACTCCCTCCAACAAGGCCACACCTGCTAATAGTGCCACTCCCTGTGGGGGCCATTTTCTTCCAGACCACCACAACCCTCAAGTCCAGTTTGAGAAGCCCACTGCATCCTGCCTGCTAATGACCCACAGGTGCTCACCCATGAATGTCACAGAGAGGAGATGAAACCAGGTACGTGGGGACTGCCGTAGTTACTTTAACTGAAACGATTTTGTCACAAAGCCAGGCACCTCAACCCAGAGAGCAGAACTGATGGGTCAGACTCAGGCTCCCAGAATGGGAAAAGGAAAGTCCACCACCATACACACGGGCGCTCGCTACGCTTTTACTACTGTGCATGTCCATGGTACGAGCTATAGAGAAAGAGGGCTTCTCACCACTTGGGAGGAGGACGTTAAAAACAGAGAAAATCTTGGTCCTCTGCTGTAGACTCCGTGTGTGATTTACTTGGGAGCTGGGTAGCAGGGTCCCCCTAAAGAATAAGGAGTAAAACCAACCAACAACAACCCTCTTAGACACTATTTGGCTTCCCCTATGAATCTCTATCCTCCACTCCTGAGAACAGGAAAAGATGACTCCCTTGAGGCAAGAGGTAACCAGGCTGCCGGACAAATGGCCCTAGGACCAGTCGGGCCTAGGGATATTCTGGTGACAAACCCTGACTGACCCACTGTTGCCTGAGACTCCATGGTACAACCAAGAGAAAACAGGATGCAAACGAATGGACAGCTCAAGTCACAGGTGGATGGAGGACCCCAGAGGGAAAGATCCTAGGATCATTCTCCCACAGACAGTTGGCAGGACTCTAACTCACCTTCCCTGGGCCACCTTCTGGGGTCCACAAAACTTTCTGAGTTGCTCAGACCAAGGTCTATTATACCAAGACTGGACAGCCTGGCTCAGCATGTCTCAGCCAGGTGCCAGATTTGTGCCCAAGTAAATCCAAAACAGAGAGCCCTTACCCAGAAAGGCATCCAGATGAAAGAAAGGTGAACACCCCAGGGAACTCCTGGAAACCAACTTCACTGAGATTAGGCCTGCCTGGGGAGTATACAATTTTATAGGGACCCTTTCTGGGTGGGTACCCAAAAATGTTTCCCATCCAGATTGAAACTGCTCAAATATCTTAAAAGCTCCTCCAGGACTGGTCCCCTGCTTTGGCCTCCCCCAGCAATGGGGTCCAACAATGGCCTGGCTCTTATAGCCAAAACCTCTCAATTACTAACTAAAGCTTTAGACACAGATTAAAAACCCCATTGTGAACCAGGCTGTGGTGGTGCACACCTTTAATCCTGGGAGGCAGAGGCAAGCAGATCTATGAGTTTGAGGCCAGCCTGGTCTCCAGAGCTAAACCCAGGACAGCTAGGGCTACATACACAGAGAAACCCTGTCTTGAAAAAACAAAGCATAACAGTTCTGGTTTGTGTACAGATCTCAGATTTCTGGGCAGATAAAAACAAACAAACAGGACATTAGAAACAAAACAAAATAAAAAGCCCCCCAAAATTCTCAGAGCCCAGAAAAGGGTGTATAGATCTCTTTCCTTTGCTTCCTTTCCACCGTACCCCAAACAGAGAGAAATTGATCCTCTATGTGACTGTTTAGAAAACCTCCCTGACTGCATCCCTGACCAGAGACCAGCAGTTGGTAGAACTCTCTAATCGTTACTTGCTTTAGTTTTAACCTTGAAAACATATATATTAAGCTAAACTTGTCATTCTGTAAATGAAAGACTTAGCATGACTATAAATATAGTTCTGATCACACTAAAGAATTTGATTGTTTATAAGATGACTGACCATTAGCTCGCATTCTTAATTATCTTTAACAGTTGACAAGTTAGCAACTTATACAAGATTAAGATTTTACAGATTTATCCGTTAAGTTTTAGCCTTAAATTTTTAAAAAAGATTTATTTATTAATTATGTATACAGCATTTTGCTTGCATGTGTCCCTTCAGGCAAGAAGAGGGCACCAAATCTTATTACAGATGACTGTGAGCTACCATGTGGTTGCTGGGATTTGAACTCAGAACCTCTGGAAGAACAGTCAGTGCTCTTAACCTTTGAGCTATCTCTCCATCCCTAGCCTTAAAATTTTGAATTGAAGATTTAATTGAAAATCCTCTAGCAGTAAAATATAACTTTAAACCATAAATACAGTCCATAGAGAGATTGAGAGCCTTACTTTTTTTCATTTTTTTATATCAGTGTTTTGTGTGACTCAGTTTATCCAAATAGCTAAAGCTTAACAAAGTTTGCAAAGACCTGTGTCTTTAAGTCACTTTCTGCTAGACTGAATAGGCCTAAGGAGTTTATAAACCTTATTTATCAACTATAGTTTACGTATTCAACTTCTTTTTAATCTAAAAATTTTTAGAAGCCTTGTGTTAAACACAATTAGCAAAGACGTACGTGGCTAGGCATACATTTCTAAGTCACTTTTCTGTTATCCTGAGTAGACCTTTATAACCTTAGGAATTTGGAAATCTTAAATCATTAAGCAATTTTTTTTGCTTGGAATTTTATAGCACACTGCCCATCTCCACTGGTCTTACATTTGATCAAGAGCTTTGAATATGTATGACCTTGAATGGGGGCACATTTTTTTTTGTTAACAAGAACCAAGAAAAATGAGGCTGAAGAGGTGGTCAGTGGTTAAGAACACTGACTGCTCTTCCAGAGGACACGGGTTCAATTCCCAGCACCCATATGGCAGCTTCTAACTGTCTGTAACTCCAGTTCCAGGGGATCCAGCACCCTCACACAGACAAATGTGCCCATAAGAGAAAAAGAAAAAAAGAAAAGGAGAAGTCAGAGCTAGACATCTGTAATTACATTTAGCGATCCTAATTTTTATATAAATCTTTTATTAAAACTTTAAATAAACATGTAAGTGAGAAACCACAGCAGCAAATAACTATACCATTTGTTGTAAGAAGCTTCTCCTAAGGGTGTTAGACAGCGTCTGGAGCCTCTACCCAGCGCATTTCACAGCTTTCTCTTTGCTGCAGAGCTGGGCCCCATCCTTATTCCTAGTTTTTAGCCCGCACACCCTGGCTTTCCCAGAAAACCTTGAGGCTTCATGCAACTTAGGGCCTATTGCACAAATTAGGAGGGAGGAGTGACTGGATGCTTAGATGAAGGCCCAGTGACCCCGTCTTGCTCTTCCTTCTTGAAGGAATAGTAATGGTTTTCAGGACAGGGTTTCTCTGTGTAGCCCTGGCTGTCCTGGAACTCACTCTGGAGACCAGGCTGGCCTTGAACTCAGAGCTCTGCCTGCCTCTGCCTCCTGAGTGCTGGGATTAAAGGCGTCTCTG
>PVIU01031608.1:0-14570 GCA_004026605.1 Ondatra zibethicus
TCTTCTTCTTCTTCTTCTTCTTCTTCTTCTTCTTCTTCTTCTTCTTCTTCTTCTTCTTCTTCTTCTTCTTCCTCTTCTTCTTCCTTTTCACACTTGTGACTTCTCTTTGGAGCCCTTTGGTCAATTCCTTGAAGAAAGTTCTTGTGGTGGTCTGATTAGGAATGGTCCCCATAGACTCATGCGTGTGAATACTTGATCCATAAGGAGGGCCACTATTAGGAGGTGTGGCCTTGTTGGAGTAGGTGTGGCCTTGTTGGAGTAGGTGTGACTTTGGTGAAGGAAGTGCAGGCTTTGAAAGAAGGGGTGGGCTTTGAGGTCTCAAATGCTCAAGTCACACCTAGTGGCTCACAGTTCAATTCCCTTTTCCTGAAAGTCAAGATATAGAATTCTCCAACACCATGTCAGCCTGCATGACGCCATGCTTACTGCCATGACAATGGACTAAACATCTGAAACTGTGAGCCAGCCCCAATTAAATGCTTTTCTTTATAAGAGTTGCTGTGGACATGGTGTCTCTTCACGGCAATAGTAACCCTAACTAAGACAGTTGTGCACCAGGCACATCAGAAGCACGCAGTGCCTAGTGGTCCGCCGATTTTCTCTCCTCTGCTTTGCCATGGCTGTTAGCCATGACTTGTTCACTGCTTTCCACCACCGCTTCCGCTAACTGCTCCAGCACCTGGGGAAACGATCGTCAGCTCCAGCAGCATTTGGTCTCACTTGACTGGGTTACTCAGTCTCACGCTGTCACCAGTCCCATTAGTGGCCGTTCCAGATGACACAAAGGGCAATATGGGCATGCGTTTCTCCCGAGGTGGCATGGCAGCAAAGATAATGCAATAAATCCAATGTCCCAGGACACTGCAAAGGAGAAGCGGTGACTCTGAGACGCTCAGGTCGTCAGTTTCCTTCAGCAGCAGCAGCGCTACTATTTTACTCCTTGCAGAAGCGCTCTCCTCAGGGAAAGAGTAGAGGAGGTAGGATGATCTTGATGAGCTACGGCTGTGGGGGTGTTGGAGTTCTGTCACTCTTTTGTCTTCTGGACTGTCTCTTGGAAATTATGATACCATTGGTGAAGAATCTGCTAGCAATGCGAGAATACCATGTGTGGGGTAGGTCATCTTGTTTAAATTAGCAACACCCTGACAAAATGAAATTACTTGAGAGAGGAGATGGTTGCCAAGCATGAGTATTTCTGGTTAATTTACACTTAACTCATTCAAAAGATGGCTCATTAAATTTTGTTATTCATTGAACCCAAAATCATCTTTCAATTTAAACTTGGAGAGAGTACTAACACTTACGTGCTTTCCAAGGCTGCCTTAATTGTTTTTTTTTTTCTTTTACCACGGGGTTCTTTAATATGCAAAGAGAAAATTCAATCTCCCAGTCATAGGTCATATTCTGAGAAAACATTTGATTCAATTACATTTCATTTTGCTGTCCTGAGCTTCTCGTATTTTATCCACACAATACCAGCAGCTTCTGCTTCCCCTTTGATGCTTTCTGGATAATGAGCCACGTTGCAATCTCGCCCTAAACTCCTAGCCTGAGTTCAGGATTCCGGCTTGTGTGCAGGCACGCTTTCCACCATGATTGTGAGCTTCACAGTTTGGATGTTCCTCTCTTTCTGTGTCTTTCTTTCTAATGAAGGGAGATACTGTGAACACAAACTATTTTTTCAGAGTGTCAGTGGCTAGAATAGTCTCATCTTTGACAAGCTAGCTTAGCCTGTGAGTCACAACCCCTTTGTGTCCCTTTCACAGGGGTCACCTAAGACCATCAGAAGGCAGTTATTTATATTACAATTCATAACAGTAGCAAAATTACAGTTATGAAGTAGCAACAAAAGGATCACCACAACTTGAGGAACAGTATTAGGAAGGTTGAGAAACTCTTAGTTAGAGGGAAGAAAAATAATTCCAAACTTCTTCAATGTCAAAATGAAGGCAAGTGACCCAGGAGAAGCTGGAGACTCTGCTAGAATTGGGGCATCCATAGTGAAGAACCTGGAAGAAGAAACTCCAGAAATCTTACCTAGATCTGAGAACTGTTGTGTTTCCATGCTGTTACATCCCTCCTGGGTCAGCCACACTAGACTGGGCCACAGCTGACTGGCACAGGAGTCTGAAATTCGGGTTGAGACGCATCAGTGTTGGTCTTTCTCAGGGGCTGGAAGCCCGAGTCTGCAGTGCAAAGCAGGCAGCCCTAAGGCAGTCACCTTCAGCGCCCTGAGAGGTAGTCATGGCAAGAGAAGCAGAGGGCTTCTGAACAGACGGGAGGTGAAAGAATGCTTGCTAGAATCCTGAAAACATTCCAGTTCCTGCTTCAGCCCTTTGTGTTGACCCTTCAACTCTGGGTTTCTCAAAACTCATTTCACCATAACTTGTTTCCGTTGGGTGAGGTTATGTTAAATTGGAGACTTGCCGAAGAAAAGGAGGATGCATGTGAGAGCCTACATCTACCTCCTGGAGCTAAATGTTGGAGCTTAATCTTTATTTTTTTTAAAGTAATTATATTTTTTGCTGATTATTGTGTTTGTTGTTTTTCTTCTCGCTGTGACAAAATTCTCTTCAAAAGCAATTCAAAGGTTGCTTTTGACTCAGAGTCTGAGGCCACAGTCCACCATAGTGGATTCTGGTAAGGGTGACTCTAGCTGTGATTGGTATACATAGGAGGCAACTGGTCACATCGTATCTGGAGTCAGGAAGCAAAGACATAAAAAGTGACGCTAAACTCAATTTCCCCCTTTTTCTTTTCATTCTGTCTGGAATGACCCATGGAGGTACTACAACCCACATTCAACAGTGGGTCTTTCTTTTTCAGGGAAACTTCACCTGCAGCACCCTTACAGACACACCCAGAGATGTGTGTCTCCTAGGTGACTCTAATTGTAGTCAAGTTGATGATGATTAACCATTACAGTTCTTAGTTCTAAATCTAGCATAGATGCCACTTTCCACTTATATTTCCTACTATATTCTATAGTACTGGTATTTTGTAAAGCACTGATTGTCTTCTACATGATTCTATGTACATAATACATCTGCATTCCCTTGTGGGTCAGTAACTGCCCCACAGGCAGCTGGTGTCCTGTTATCTATGAGGAACTCAGGTTTGTGAGACTCCTAAAGAGAGATTTTGCAGTCTTGTTCCAAAGCCGCCAGTTTTCTTTGAAGGACCAGGCATCAGCCACATCGCCTGCAAAGCTAGTCTGAACCTGAAGCTTGTCTGTGCATTGAATGAGAAGAAACAACAGACACCATTTTCACTAAGGATCCATGAAAGAAAACAATCAGATGGTTGGAATTAGCAAGGCTTTTGCTACTTTTCCTGACTTGGAAAGGGAACGATGTGATCTCCTAATCTGTGTATGACAGGAAGTTCTTACAGACAAGAAGGACAAAATCAGCATGTGAAACCCAGACCTGTGAGGTGTCATCTGTGATGCATTTAGGGGGAAAAAAATCTCACTCAATTCTAAGACTCTGAAGTCTCAGAGCTTGGGACACAGTGCTAGAAATATATCCTGAAAGAATTCATCACTCCTGATAGAGTTCACAACTGTTTATAGTGCTGACGGTAGTCAATGATTTAGTTACATGTTCTCATTTAACTCCCTGAGGAGCCTTACTTACACTTAACCCAGGAAAGTTAATCAGCTCATTTGAATTCTCTGTGTGTATCAGAGGACACAAGAAAACCTAACTGAATAGAACTATGTTCACTGGTTCATCATTCCGGGGAATTCAAATTCTTTCTATCCAAAAGACATAGTCTGCATACTTGGAATTTATCAATGAACAACAACAACGAAAAATCTCTGACCATATGTTTCTGACAATTTTGTTTTGGTTAAAGGATAAAGTAAACAATTAACAAATGTTAAACTTAAAAACTGGTGTGGAATATTGGACAAAACACTAGAGAAAAAGAGAATGCATAGCTCTCAGAATGCATAGCTCTCTTCCCACAATGCGCGCATGTGCAGGCCTGTGGGAAACCTGAGAAGGGTTTACGTTTATAAAAATCTTTATTTTCATCTGTGTATGGGTATATGCATGTGCACTCAAGTGCCCATGGAGGCCCTAGAGCTGGAGTTACAGGCCGTTGTTAACTGCCCGATGTGGATGCTGGGATTGAGCTTGAGTCCTATGGAAGAGCAGCGAAAACACTTAAATTCTGAAAGTCTTCAGTCTCAGGAACTATAAACTAGGATGTTCAGAGTAGGTCTCAAAAGCTATTAACATCAGGACAAAGCTTTAGAGATGAAAGGCTTTCTGTAGGTAGTTATCCAAGAGAGACAGCTTGGCAGGCAGCAGTAACAGCAGCCCTGGGACTCCAAGGCAGCACTGTGCCTGCTGCTTTCAAGGAAAAATCTAGTAGCCCATGGGAATGGGCTTTAGTGAAGTCAGCCTGGGGACGAATGGGAGGGTCAACTCTGAGCTCACAGAGGTGAGCTCAGGCTTTTCCAAGACTTTTTGGTTATACCGTGGATGAATGAAATGTGAAATGGAGCCCCCCACCAACACTACGAGAACTAGCACGTGACATGTTCTCTGTTGCTTGCAACAGGTGTTTGTTTTATTTTATATTTTTTATTAGTGTGTGTGTGTGTGTGCGTGTGTGTGTGTGTGTGTGTGTGTGTGTGTGTGTGTGTGTGATGTGAGTGCAGGTGGCTTTCAAAGAACAGAGGTGTTCGATCTCCTGGAGCTGGAGTTACAGGGGATTGTGAGCTGCCTGCTTACAACATGTCTTTAATTTCCAACTGTACATTTATTTGACTTGAAATTTTTTCACTTCCATTTGGTTTTGTGCTAATATTTATATGTTAATAACTATGATACTTAAGGGAAAAATAGTCAAGTTACTTTGGAATGTATCTTTTAAACATGGGAGCACCAAAGAATTCAGTGGTGGACTGGAATTAGTGCTAACTAAGTAATGAGGGCCAATTGCTAATAGAGCACTGGGCTTCAGGCGCGCTCATGCGCGGCTTTTGGGACCTTGTGAACACACTGCCTTCGTGCCAGCAAAGAGATGGTGCAGATCTGGCTGACTTAAGTTCTTGAGGTGCAGCATTCTCTTGGGTCAGTCAGGTGGCTGTCACCTAACCACAACTCCCGTGTGAAAGAAATACGATCACAGAACATGTCCAGAAGGGAGACAGACTTGACCTTCCAGTGGCAAGAACATGAAAGCGTATGTGAGTTTGGTGTGCACGAATGTGAGCATTCACATGTGTGTGCATGTTGCACCTGTATGGAGGCCAGGGGGTTGTCAGGTGACTTCCACAGTCACAGTTACTTTGTTCATGGCAGCAGAGCTTGCCATTGAACCCCAAGAGCACCAGTTTGGTTTGTCTAGCCAGCTACCTTGCTCTGCTAGGTGGTGTGAGGATTCCAGGTGGACAACACCCACCTGGTTTTTATATGATTCCTGAGGATGCTATATGCCTGTTCAGCAAGAGCTTGACCCACTGACTCATCTCCCCAGTCCTACCATTGTTTGTTTGCTATTTTTTTTTAGAGTAGGTAGAGTCTAGAAGACGAAAGCTCCTTCCCTCCTGTTTTTATCCCTGAGCGTGGAGAAGGGTTACGTAGCAAGGGCCTGTGGTAGAGGACTGGCCTCTGCACTGTAGGATGGAGGGGTGCAGCAGAGATGGTAGGTGTGAGAGGCTGTTGTGCACAGTGGACAAAAGGTGATGGGGAGGCTGAAGAACCTTGGAAGACAGGTGGGCTCATAGTGAGATTGTCAGACTAGATGATACCACAGCTCCATTGACCATACGAAGTTCTGAGTAAGTGCCTCTAAGGTCCATTGTGACCATAGCCCATAGGTCATGGTGAGGGCAGTGACTTTTAAGAGGTGAGGCATAGTGAATGATCTCACATTGTTAAGGCTTGCTCTTGAAGGGGATTGTAGAAAATCAGTTGCTTCCTCCCTCTATGTTCTTTGGGCACCCTGAGGCCAGAAGCTTCCTCTGCCGTGATGCATGGCCTTGCCGCATGCCCGCAATCAGTGCAGCCAGGAGAGCAGGGCCTAGAGCTTCCAGAGCCTCGGATCCAATGACGCCTTTTCCTCCTTACAAGCTGACGGTCTCAGGTGTGTTACAATAACAGAAGTCTGGTTAACACACACCTCGGTGGCCACACACAATGTACACACACACATTTATGTACACATAGTCAGTAAAGCGGATGAGTGTGACTTTGCCCAACTTTAAACACTTTAACGAGGAAGGACTCAGAGAACCAGTTTCACCCTTATGAACAGGTACTAATTTTATACCTGTTTGAGAGAAGAAATAAAGTTTCTTAATCTATTTTGCTGTGTAAAATCATTCACAATTGGGGCAGGCAAGATGATTCAATGGGTAAAGGTGTTTGGCACACACTTCTGACAATTTAAGCTGTGTTTTCAGAAGGTGTAAGGACAAAAGTGACTTCACACACACACACCACACACACACAATTCCAGGGGCATTTAAATTTTGCGACCTTGGAAACATACTTTGCCAGCGTGTCCCAAATGTCAGCGTGGCGCCTGATGCTGTTCTTGGATCCTTGTACGCTGTAATGAGCAAACTCCCACCTCTCTTAAGCGCAGAGGCATAATAAGCAGTAATACTCTTACATAACAATATTACTAGTAAGTACACAGGCGGTGCTGGAAGGAGTGAAGGGTGGCTCAGAGGGTTGCTAATGGGAACGGTTTGATGCAGCATGAAGCATAGGTAGGAGCCATGCGCCTTGCAGTTCCTTGACGAGGATGATGGAGTAGCCCTGTGGGTATCAGGGGCAAGAGAATACCACCAAGAAGGGTGCTTCAGTGCACAGACTCTAAGGTGATACTGGCCCACTACAGGAACGTAAGAGAGAAACCATGAACGCAACCATTCTGAATTCTAGCTATGATTTCTATCTGGATCCAGATAGCCCAGAGATGATGTGAAGGTACCTCAGGGCCATTGCCGGGTGATGTTAAAACCATCAGAATGGGTTACAGTTTCTCCCAGGTACTCTTAGCCCAAAGGAGATGACTTTGCATGTGTTTTGCTTACTTGGCTTCTGTGTGTGATACAACTGTTTTGAAACTGCCAGAAAGGGAAAGGCAAAGTTTACAAACCACCATGCTAGATATTTCTGGAAGTTTCTCCCAGCAATAGCATTCTGATTTTCTCCAGGGAAATCATTCTTTGTTCGAGGGAGTAGAGCAAGAGTCGGAGCACGCTGTATTAACACTGTGAAATTATCGAGGTCTGTTATCGGTGGCTCTTCTTGGTCCTGGAATCCAGCAGAGACTTGTCAAGAGGAACTCCATCCCAGAAATTCCCAGCCTCACTGCCCATGGAACCCGAGAGCTGCCTCAAAGCACACACTTGTGATTTTTTTCAAGGGATCAAGATATTTGGATGGGAAATTATGGGAAAAGTTTTTATGAGGGTAATGCTTCTAGAAGAACATGGAAAAATGCTGTTTTTGAACATATTTTAACTATCTTGTGTTAGAAGATAAATTTTCCAAGAACTCAATTCTATTAGAATATATCTACATTCAGCAATATGTACTTGCTTTTAACTGTTGCAAACCTAATGGCCCCTGACAGATGTAAGGATCTGTGCACCTGCTGCTACATTCAAAATACAGAGCTTTCTTCAGGCCCCAGAGTTCCCTTCGCTGTTTTGAATAACCTCCTTCCCTATTCTTGACTCCAAGCAAATTATGGATCCCTACTGGGATCACAAATATGTACCAGGATGCCCAGTTGAGCATCGTCTTTATATGTCATGAGAACTCTCACATCCCTTTATTTTGGGGGCTGCTGATTCTGGCTTTCTCCTCACTCCACAGTTAAGACTGTCCTCTTTTTTTTTCTTTTTTCTTTTTCCTTTTTGGTTTTACAAGATAGGGTTTCTCTGTGTAGCTCTGGCTGTCCTGGAACTCACTTTGTAGACAAGGTTGACCTCAAAGTCACAGAGATCACCTGTCTCTGCCTCCTAAGTGCTGAAATTAAAGGCGTACACCACCATCGACTCGGCAAGACTGTCCTCTCCTAGGACCGGGTTTTTCATCTGAGAGACTTCCATCAGAAACATAGGATGCATACCCGTATTGCTAGTAATGAAGAGGATGAGACAGGAGGCTCACAGCAGGTTTAAGGACTGTGTTTGCACAGAGAGTTTCAGGCTATCAGAGCTACACAGGAGTACCACGTCTAAAACAAAATCAGTTTGATTAGTTAACCTCCTCTATACACTCTCAGGCCTTAAAGTCTCCAAGGGCTTCATTTGGGGGTTGCCATTCCTTAATCCATCCTTGAGGGCAGAGACACCATTAATGAAGGAACAGCACTCTAAATGGGAATCACAGGGAGGGACTGTGAAAAATCCCCTAAGGATATTTAGGCTGGGTCACAGGACAGCACACCACCAAAGGCTTCAAGTCTTCTAGATGCTCTGTTTACTAAGTCATTTAGGGAGCACATTCAATAACAGCTTCCTCCTCCTCCTCTTCTTGTTTTATGTTTTTTTTCTTTTTTCTTTTTCTTTTGTTGTTGTTTTTGTTTGTTTATTTGAGACAGAATTTCTCTGTGAAGCTCAGGCTGTCCTGGAGAGACCAGTTAGCCTCGTCCCTAAAACTTAGGAGTCACAGTGCTAAAACTGCGGATTTTCTAATACTGATCATAACAGCCAAGAAGAATCAGGACAAATAAAAATGTGATAAAAAACTGTGGTCTTATTTGACCACAAAATTTTAGTATGTGACCATGAACGTCATTGCTCTTAGGTGAACATTCCCAAAGTAGGCCTGCTTGGAGGAATTTAAACAGTTTCAAAATTTTTTATTTACGTGTGCATCTATATGCATCTGCATGTATGTGTTCATATGAACATATATTCACAATGTGTACTGGGGCCCACAGAGTATGCAAGAGGCCACAGATCACTTGGAGCTGAGGTTACAGTTGTTTGAGAGCCACACAACCAAAGTGATGCTATCCAAACTCTGGTCCTGGTGACTGAGCCACAAGAACTTTTGACCACTAAGCAATCTCTCTAACCTCAAGAAGGATTATTAACAAGGGCTTTTAAGGGCAACAGCTTTGAAAGGAGAGATTTTTTTTGCAGCCATTCTCTTCAGCAACTTATTTTTATGACACTCAGTTTTTCTTTACTTAGATTTCTTTGTGGCGAAGTTCTGTAGCCAAAGCTTTTATTGACAAGTAACAAAATGATCTTATTGAAATTCAATAATCTCTGCATATTTCATTCTGTCACTTAATAGAACAGTTACCAAGGAACCAAGGAAAAGAAGTTGAAGATGGAGCTGGTCCCCAAGGTGTGCCATGATCTTTGGCATTTCTAGCAGCAGGCTTTCCTGTTCTCCCAGTCACCTTTCTAAGCATCAGGATTCTTTCTAGCACTGCGCTGTCTCTCCAGGTACCAGTTAAGCAACTTCTCCCTTGCATGTCTTCTGACAAGGACAATGCCACATTCGTTCAGTGTCCAGAACTTCAGAGCTCTGAGTCATCTTCCATCTCCCCTTTCCTTCATCCTTCCTATCCTTTATCCAGCTGCCAAATTCCTCGGAAATGCATCTTTTCTTTTTTCCTGGGCCCCAGTGTCATGAACTTATTTCAAGTCTCCTCCATGATAGTTCAGAGTTGCTGTTGTCTCTTAAGCCAAGTTTTCCCATCACATTCTACCCTAAAATGTTGGAAGACACTCCCACTCTACATTCTAATCTTGACCTTCTCACCTAAAAAGATTTTCAATATCTTTTCTGGCCCACAGAACAAAGCCCAAATTCCTTGCTTTGTTATTAAATTCCTTTACCATATAGACCCAATTGTTCCCCAGCCTTATTTGTAAAGGCTTTCTCCACACATTCTGCATTTCAGTTGAGTTAGATTCCATTGTTCCCTGAAAATATGAATTTTGGAATCAAATTGGGAAATAACTGGATCCACTTGTACAGGTTACTGGAGATGAACATGGATGGACTCCTAAATCCCCATCTGCTTCAATTTTTGTCATCCTTAAAATAAAATAATGCTATCTCACACAAATCATCACCATGAGGATACAATATGATGACATATGCAAATTTCTGGGCACAAAGCCTGGATAATGAGAGCCCAGTAGATGATACTTCTTATTGTTATTTCTTGTCTACATCCTCTTTCTATTTCTCCCCTGCATCTTATTTCCGTTCATAGTCTCCTTCTTATTCTGGAATTTTCCATCTCGTCTTTGATCATCTTGTTTCTGATGGGATTGCCCAACTGTCTGCCTGGTTAATTCCAAACTGTTTTGTATTGTGGTGACTCCCCAAATCCTTTCCACTGTGATGAATGGGCAAGCTAATCCAGTTCCTCTGAGTAACTTTGTATGGCCCAATCCTGGACACTGAACCAAAATGTTGCCAAAGGGAGTCTGGTGCTAAATGATGTATGTTTTTAGTTAAGAAAATCGTCCTTTGGTTTGGATGCCGTGCCTGAACTGCTACTGTTGGTCAGGGATGAAAGTGCCTGCACATCAAGCCGAGAGGCGAACCTGAATGCTACCATGAAGCCGAGAGGAGAGAACCTGAATGCTACCATGAAGCAGCACTGCGGAGACCACTGCTCCCTCCCTCCCTGGTCTTTCCATATAAAATGGAAAGACTCCATCTTCAACTTCTTTTCCTTGGTTCCTTGGTAACTGCTCTATTAAGTGACAGAATGAAATATGCAGAGAATATTGAATTTCAATAAGATCATTTTGTTACTTGTCAATAATAATCTCATAGGAAGCCCAGCATGGGAGTGCATGCCTGCAATCCCAGCTCTCACAGGAAGCCCAGCATGGGAGCGCATGCCTGCAATCCAAGCACTCAGAGGAAGTCCAGCATGGGAGTACGTACCTGTAATCCCAGCACTCACAGGAAGCTGAAACTCCTTGGGGATCAAGAATTTTAGGTCAGCCTGGGCTACTTAATGATACACTGCCTAAAAATAACAGCAAATGAAAGATACTGAGATGTTTACTATCTCCCAAGGCCAAATTAAGATTTCACTGTCTTGATGAACAGCCTCTGGCTCTTGGTACATTGGATGTGTTACCTTGCCTCTATCCTCCCATGGTGCACTACAAAGTCTCTCTTCCTTGTACTCATCATCTCCAGCCACCATGGAGGTGTGCTGTGTGTGCATCTGTCTGTCTCCCCGAGATCTCTTCCAAAGGCAATATGCCTTTTATCTCCCTATGCACTTTCTGCTTAACCTTCCACAGTAAATTGCCATCAATGTATTCCATTTACATGTTCACTTTTTTCCTGTCTAGACATAGTCCACTTATTTTTTTTTGTAGTACAATGGATGTGTAGATTTCGTTACAAATTTTCCTATACAAAATATTTTAAGAATTCACTTTTGTAAAAGCAAACCCTAAATAGACTTAACTGGTGGTTACCCAGTAGAAGGAAACATAAGACATTATAGGCACAGGAGAAGGGCCCAAAGGATGTCTGGTGACTGCTTAGTTGAATCCACACACAACTGTGCAGACTCGTTTTCTGGATGTATTAATCTCCTGATCTATGACACAGGTCACAGGCTTTCCTTGTGCTAATACACTGGCGTGAGATGAAGATAGGGGTCCCGCAGGTGATGCTTCATTTGCCTTAACAAGAGTCCATAAAGTTTTTGCTTTCCTCAGTTTGAGCTATTTTCTCATCACATTGCTTTTAGATGCTAAACACCAATCATTCGAAGAACACAAAATATCTAAATCCTTTGGCTTTATTCTCACATCAGTTCGTGTCTTAAGGCCTCTGATACTTTGTAAGGCTTTTCATGTCTGTTAGCTTAGCTTTCTAAGCAAAAGCTCCATCCTAGACTTATCAAGATGATACTCAAAGTGTTCATCACTGTCAGCAGCACAGGTCATAGACAAGTCATAGAATTTCTGTCATTGGGACTTGCAGCAGTGAAGATCACCTGCACTTCAACTGTCAGTGTCTGAAACAGGCAACGTTTTACCACCGCTGAGTGTCTCTTCCAGGCCTCTGTCTTTGTGAGAAACGCATTTGTCATACCACACAAGGTGGAAGAGGGGACTCAAGGAGTTAAATGTTGGGAAACTTGGATATGCACAGTGTGGGATGGAGTAAGGGGAAGCCTGGGCTAGCTCTAGGAAGGTAGGCTCACTGTGGAGGCCGACTGCCCGAGAGGAGTTTGCTGTGCAGGCTTTGAAGGAGCTGCCCTGCTCTTCCCTTTCTCTCAGGCTGAGTGATTTCTAGTACCTGGGCTCAAAGGTGGCTCACAGGACTTTGAGAGGAGCCGGTGTGGGCCGTCGTGGGGGGGCCGTTACAACTGGGCCTAGCTATGAGTTATGACCGCCTCTCAGCAGCTGCTGTGCTCTGTGGCAATGGCTGCTCATGGCCCTCCTGGCAGGAATCCCAGAGCCGGGCAGTCTGCTGGAGACTGTGATGAACAACCCAAGTCTCCAGCATCCAGGGAGCAAAACCCAGCCCTCTAGCTGGGGACCTCCAAGAGCCACATTGCCTGGCTCCCTCTGTGGTCTTTAAGTTGTCCTTGATGTCTCAGGCTGCTTGTTAGGGGCTCCCGACTTGGCCCCTGAAGACTTGGCTACCTCATTTTGCTTGGCAATTCAATTATTTTCATTATTCCAAGAAATGATTTTGAGTATCAACTCAATGCTAAGTACTTTTGTCTGCACTAGGGGCACAAGGAAACAGTGGGCAAGACAAATACAGTCGCTGCAGCCACTGGCAACTATTGAATGTTTTCTCTCTTACAGGAAATCTATTTATTACAGATTTATTTTATGTAGAGAAATGTTTTTCCTGCATGCATATCTATGTACCACATGTGAGCCTGCTGTCTTCAGAGAAGAGAGAGTGTATGTGTGTGCATGCATATGTGTACACGATATGTAACATGAAAGCAGTCCATGAGCTGCTCACGTACTCAGAGGACTCATTGCTAGCTCTGACACACAGGTTTTATGACAGGTATGGAACACTGGTTGGTCACCTGCCAGAGGTAGGCAGCAACTAGAAAGTGGGTAAGAAATGAAGAGTTTAGGAATCACATTGAGACCTCTGCATTCTCTCATCTTTCTGGTTTTGGTCTGAAGGACAGATGCCCTCTGCAGTCTCTGGCATTTGAATACTTGGCCCCAGTTTGGCATCTATTGGGAGAGACTTAGGAGGTGTGGCCTTCCTAGAAGTATGGGCTTTTCCACATCTCCATACACCTACATGTAACATACATGCATATACCTGCATGTAACACACACATACCTACATGTAACACATATACACATGGACACATACCTACACGTAACACACACACATATACACACACCTAAAAATAGCACACACATACACACACCTACATGTAACACACACATATACACACCTACATGTAACACACATACATACACACACCTAACACACATACACACCCGTGGATATGCACACACACAATTATATGTAACACACATATACACATAAACACACACAACTACATGTAATACACACACAATAATACAGATTTTTAAAATAATGTGTATAGAGGAACTAGTAAAGAAAAAAAATAATGACAGTTAAGGAATCTTAAATTTTGCCTACTGTTATGAGCTCAGAGAATAGGCTGTCACTGCGGGAGGTTCTTTTGAGGGAAGCTGTAACACAGGCTATACACTGAGCAAAACACGCTCAGAAGTCTTTTTTTCCTGAGTCCTGAGTCCACCCTTGTTTATCTATAAGGGGAGGCAGCGGCAGCATTGTGACAACAGGTCACAGGCACTCGATGGCCAGGATGGTGATAGACTACTTAAACATCCTTAAAATCTAGAAGGCTTGTTAAGTTTTATCCTGTGTGGGCACTCGATGGCCAGGATGGTGATAGAATACTTAAACATCCTTAAAATGTAGAAGGCTTGTTAAGTTTTATCCTGTGTGTGAAAGTTTTGCCTGCATGTATGGATGTGTACTATGTGCATGCCTGGTAACTGGGGGTCCCCTCGAATGGCTACCAAAATGCTAGGTACTGACCCTAGGTTCTCTGTAAGAGTAGCAAGCGCTCTTAGCTGCTGAGCCTCTTCAGCCCCTTTACTCTTTTGAGTTGTGTTTTAAAACTATTCCTGCAACATCCTTTCCCCAAGGAAGAGAAAGAACCAAACAGCTAGATGGAAACAAACGAACAAAACTCAGTCAATTATTGTTTGAGCTCCATGCTCCTTCCCCTCCTGGTGCAGGAAGAGGTTTTTGTGGCAGCAGAGCTGGGGTCAAAGCCTTTAGAACATGGACAGGGTTAGGGGCTTGTGTGTCAGAGGTTATTTAAGTGCTTAAACTCAAACTGACATCTAAGGAAAACACACACACAAACACATACCACCAAACCCCCAAAGTCCTGACTTCGACTTTGCATGGCCTTCCCCAGAATGTGTGGCACAGTGCTTTTGAGAAAGAGGCTCCTAAATCTTGAGAGTCGTGGAGTTTTACCAAACCTACGTGTGTGGAGGGAATTCTTTGTTTTTTTTTTTTTTTTTTTTTTTT
>PVIU01031609.1:0-14582 GCA_004026605.1 Ondatra zibethicus
TTTTTTTTTTTTTTTTTTTTTTTTTTTTTTTTTTTTTTTTTTTTTTTTTTTTTTTTTTTTTTTTTTTTTTTTTTTTTTTTTTTTTTTTTTTTTTTTTTTTTTTTTTTTTTTTTTTTTTTTTTTTTTTTTTTTTTTTTTTTTTTGGTTTTTCGAGACAGGGTTTTTCTGTAGCTTTGGAGCCTGTCCTGGAACTAGCTCTGTAGACCAGGCTGGTCTCGAACTCACAGAGATCC
The DNA here is from genome assembly GCA_004026605.1 of Ondatra zibethicus. Classification (NCBI taxonomy): domain Eukaryota; kingdom Metazoa; phylum Chordata; class Mammalia; order Rodentia; family Cricetidae; genus Ondatra; species Ondatra zibethicus. The sequence continues at coordinate 234 of PVIU01031609.1, forward strand.
GCCTGCCTCTGCCTCCCGAGTGCTGGGATTAAAGGCATGTGCCACCACTGCCCGGCTTTCTTGTTTTTCTTTAAGTGATTTGCTGATATCTTCCAATTTTTTGTTTGTTTTTTTCTTCTATTTCTTTAAGGTAATTTCTCATTTCATCTTTAAGAATTTCAGATATTCTATTGTGGTTATTTTTTAGATCATTTTCTTCTCGGTCATCCATATTTGGTTGTTCAGGTCTTACTTTTGTAGGGTCTTTGGGTTTCACTGGTATTGTGTTCCTCTTTGTGGTGTAGCTTGTGATCTTACCTTTTCTACTCATCTTTTCTTCTAATAGGTGTGGTTGGTACTGTCTGAGATTCTGTTGAATAATCTTTTAGGTGCCAGTAAATCGAAAGCTAAGATGGTTTTCCTTGTGGTACAGTCAGTGTCACAGTTCTAGTTACCCTGTTGGTTATTCCTGTTCCTGGAGGTAGCTCAGTGCTCCTGTGTTTTGGTCTGCTCCCTTGGAGTCTGCTGACTCAGGCCTACTTTGGCCTAGGCTGCTGGCTTTGATCTGTTTCTGTAAATCTTGGTCTGGATCTCCTCTTGCAGAAGTCCCTGGCTTGGAGTTAGACCTGTTCTGGTGGCAATGGCTGATTCTGGATCTGGTCACTGGTTCAATCCTGATCTGCTTGTGTCCTGGGACCGGGTTTGCTCCTGGCTTCTGCCCCTGGTGGAGCTTGTTCTCTCTTTGTCTTAGGTAACTGGTTCAGTCTCACTCCAGTGGTGGAAGTCACAGACTCTGAGTCAGGTTGTTGGCTGAATCCTGGTCTGCCAGTGTCCCAGGACTGGGTTGGCTCCCAGGGCTGGATTTGCTCCTGGCTTCTGCTCCTGGTGGAGCTTGTTTCCTCTGGCTCCCTCTGTCCTGTAGATGCAGAATTGCTGCTTCCCGGGCACTCGCTGAAGAGCTCGCCTCACCTGGGCCCTGAAGAACATGACTGAGGCCTCAGAAGTGGGGTACAGGCCGGAACCAGGTGCACAGCCCTACTTGTCAGGCCATGTCGGGAGAATCTGTCTTGACACTTACGTAAAGAAGCCAGACCAGAGGCCAGGAGCCCAGGGCATCAGAATCTAGCCTGGTGCCAGTGGGGCTCTTGGGATAAGTTCTACTGGAAACACCAGAGTCTGAGGAAGTTAGCTCCTCTGGAACCTGAGGGAGGAGCAGGGGATGGAGAGATAGGATTGAGATCCAATGGGGAGGCTAGAAGTGCGTGTGGTCTCCTCACTAGCTCAGGGCAGCAGCACTTGTCCTGTGCAGCACAGGAACTGAAGCTGGAATGCCTCAGCCCTCACTCAGGGTGCTGAACAACACACCACTAATCCCAGGACTTGGGAGGCAGAGGCAGGTGGACCTCCATGTGAGATCCTATCTCAAAAAGGGGGGGGGGCAAACAAACAAACTGGGCATCAGTTGGAAGAGCGCTTTCCCAGCACATCTGGGGTCCAGCCCTTAGGAGGTAGAGGCAGGAAGGAGGAGCTGAAGCGCCAAGACATTCTTGGCTACATTCCAGGCTAGCAGGATACATGAGAGTCTCAAGACAGAAAACCCTAGGTTCAAACTCTCCAGATCAGGAAATATGTATCCTTCCCCCACCCCCCAAGGAGGGTTTCTCTGTGTAGCCCTGGCTGTCCTGGAACTCTCTCTGTAGACCATGCTGGCTTGGAACTCAGAGATCTTCCTGCCTCTGCCTCCTGGGTGCTGGGATTAAAGGCACATACCACCATAGACTAGCTCAGGAAAAAAAACAAAACAGAACAAAGACACTTTTAAACCATCAGAGGTCTTAGGTGTGTGGGTATTGTCCTTGCTTATATGCTGGAGCACCAGGTGAGTGCTTAGTGCCCCAGGAGGGCCATGGGGGGGTCAGATCCCATGGAACTGGAGTTACAGACCCATGTGAGCTGCCATGTGGGTGCTGGGACCCAAACCTAAGTCCTCTGGAAGAGTAACCATCTCTTCACTCCAACCATGTAACCATCTTCCTGGCCCTGTTTGGTTCTTTCAGGCAGAGCTTTGCTATACCTTACAAAATGGCCTTGAACTCGTGATATAGCCAAGGATGGCCTTGAATTTAAGGGCACTTCTTTTTTTTATTTTTTATTTTTTGGTTTTTTGAGATAGGGTTTCTCTGTAGCTTTGGAGCCTGTCCTGGAACTAGCTCTTGTAGACCAGGCTAGCCTCAAACTCACAGAGATCCTCCTGCCTCTGCCCCCCAAGGGCTGGGATTAAAGGCGTGTGCCACCACCGCCCGGCTAAGAATTGAATTCTTAAGAGTTTTCCTACTGACTGGAAGAGTGGCTGTGAGCAAGTGACCTTCCCTCTCTGGGCATCCTTGCGACCTACAGTGACCGGGATATAGCAGGGTCCCTAACAGTCCCTCCAGCTCTGTTATGTCCAGCATAAACATCCTCAAAACACTCCTGGGTGGAGTCTTATAGTGAGAATTCCTCCGGTCCCTTCCCCAAGCACTTTCAGTTCCCAAGCTTGCATTGTCCCTTCTAGTTTGTCATTTTCCCATGGGCATTAAGTACCATATCATCCACATTTCGAAGGGGGAAACCCAGAGAGGTCAAGGCACTTGTGTTCGGCTTCCTGCTAGGACACAGGTAGGGGGCAGTGTGGGATCCTAGACTGACATCCGTTTTAATCGGCTGACCAGTCGAGTATGGCTGTGGGGTGAATAGAGGGTGGGGATCCACTCTACCTTCTAGAAAGGAAGGTGGATATGTGGACTAGTTAGAAGGATTTCACAGCCTGGATGACCATAAACTCTTTGCTCCAGAGGGCTGGGTTAGGATGCTTGCTTAGCATGCGTGAAACTCTGGCTTTCATCCCCAGGACCTCATAAGTAGGTGTGTGGTGGACCATACCTAGGAGGTAGAGGCAGCAGGATCAGAAGTTCAAGGTTATCCTCAGTTACACAATAAATTCAAGCCTAGCCTGGGATACACAAGACCCTGTCAAATAAATAAAATGAGACTGAGGATGTGATTTGGTGGTAGGGGCTTGTCTACCACAAGTGAGGCTCAAGGCTCAATCCTCACCAAAATAAATAACAGTACCACCACCAACAATAATAATAAAAGTTCAAGATCACCCTTGAACAGAGTGAACTCAAGGTCAGGCTGTGATCCATTAGACCTGAAACCAAACAAGCAAACAAGCAAGTAATCTTCCAGTCCTAAACTCCTAGTGCTGGCTTCTCCATCCAGATGTCACAGGGTACCTAAGGCTCCTCCCTTGACAGGGATCACAGAGCACAGCCAGGGATGGAAGCAGCAGAGGGCACACCTGTGCATCCTGGGAAGCCATGATGGCTGACCTCAGCGGCAGGGGTGAGAGGGTTCTGTGGTGCTCTGTGTGGCAGGAAGGTACCTCTGAGCCTGCACGCAGGTAGACTGCCTGTGCCAGCCAGCACAGGTGAGAGCTGGAAAGCTGCCGTGTTCATTTTTTTAAATTAATTTATTTATTATGTATACAATTGTCTGCCTGCATGTGTCCCTGCAAACAGAAGTTGGCACCAGATCTTATTACTGGTGGTTGTGAGCCACCATATGGCTGCTGGGAATCGAACTCAGGACCTCTGGAAGAGCAGTTAATGCTCTTAACCACTGAGCCATCTCTCCAGCCCCTGCCGTGTTTATTAATTCAGTAATCAAGGGGCCACCAGATGGCTCAGGAGGTGGAGCCTGGTGAGCTGAGCTCGATCCCTGGGATCTTCATGATGGAAGAAGAGAACCAGTTCCCTCAGTTTGTCCTCTGACCTTCAAGTATGCAGTGTGTGTGTGTTCACACACGAAATAAATACATAAAGAACAAAACAAAACGGTAGTCAGTAGGCTCCTGGGGACTCAGCATGGTAAACACAGTCTGGGACCTTGTCCTCTCTCTGGCGGCTGACGCAGGAGGATGGAGAAATAGTAAACAAAGAGAGAAAGAAACATCAGTCTGGGAGCAGAGGTGCACGAGTACATGTCTGCGTGTGTCTGTGTGCGGGTGTGACAAGCCTATTTCCACCATCTGAACTCCCTCGACATCTGGCGTAGGGAGGACAAGGTCCAGGAATGAGCCCATCAGAATCCCGTTTAGTCTTGGTCCCACTGCCGACTACACACAGGAACAGGGTATGGCCCGCTCTCTGCAGGACACTTTTCCACGGTGGCAGCAGACGATTAGGTCGCCTTTGATATCACGTGTCCCCTGCCCGGGAACGCTCTGAAAGCCCCAATGGAATGCGGACTGTGGGAGCAAGACCGTGGTGATCTCCCCGCCCCCCCTCCATATGTGGAAGAATCTTGGGTTGAAGGGCCGTTCCAGGGCCGGCGAGTGTCATTCCACGCCAGACCGGAAGATGGCGCTAAAGGCCAGGGTTAGACAGGTGGAGGCTTGGAGGGGGGCGGTGGTGGTGTCTGAGGACAGAACCGGAGAAAGGGGCAGGTGCGCAGAGGCCCTTTGCGTCTACTTGCATAACCCTCCCAGCATCGTCTTCACCACACTATACAGGAAGGGAAACTGAGGCTCAGAGAGGAGTGTCTTTCTGTCTTGAGACAGGCCACCATTTCCTGCTCTGAGAGGATCTCTAAGTCGTTTTCCGATGTTCCCCAACTTGCGTGTGGCAGGGCCGTTGTCTCAGCCCAGTTAGAAGGGTAAAGAGGTGAGAACTGACTGACCTGGGTCTGGCAGGACCTGGGCTTCAGGCTGGCCACCAGTGGGGTCTCTGCTGTGATCCCAGGGCGAGACCTCCCCACGTGGCATGAGGTGGTAAGGTCTTGTGGGAGGGTGCTTTTTTCTCCAGTCCTCCGCTGATCCTCAGCACATCTGTGGTCTTGGACATGGCGGCATGTGCAAGGATGACCTGTTGCTGGAAGCTCAGCAGCTGCAGGCCTGTGCCTTCCTGTGATCTCCCGGCTCTTCCCCGTTCCCACAGCTGTGCTTTCTCCACCCTAGCTCCTTATATCCTCCGTTTCTACCAGAGAGAGGACCAACGTAGTCAGTCGCCTGTAACAAGTTCTCCATGGGCTCTCACAGGAAACCAGGGACGGAGCTTAACCTCCAGGCCAACCCTGGGGCTCACACTGGCTCCAAACAGGCCCCTTCTATCCCAGTGGGTGCTGGCTCAATACTCTCTTGGTACCCCGCCCAAGCTTAGCCTGGAGCTCAGGGTTGCTGGCCAGACTAGTGCCCTCATCCTTGAATTCCACAGGCCACAGTAGAGTCCCACCCTGAGCTCCACCCTTGCCTTGAGTGCTGTGATGCCTGCTCCCGTCATCTCAGTAAAGACAGAAGCCAGCGAAGGGAATAGGGTGACTGACAGAGGGGAGTAGAGGAGGTTGTAGGGGGTTTTCCCTGGGGTGTGAAGCTAAAGAAGATTTGGCAGAGGGCATCTTAGAAGGCCTGGGAAGAAGGGTTTTGAGTCAGGGTGAGTCAGGGCCCAAGTCCCAGAACAAGAATAGAAAGCGAGGAAGGAGGGGGAGGGGCACCCCAGAGCCAGGGCCTGTCAGAGAGGCCCGGGGCAGGCAGAGTCTGGATTCTATTCCAGAAGAGGGGAAGGCCCTGCAGGACTCTAAGTGGAGACTGAGAGATTCCCTTTTGGCTCCAGTCTGTAGCTGAGCCCCCATCCTGACTGCTCCCCGCCTACAGCTAAGACCCTGGGGCTTGACTGGTAGCCAGGGCTGCTGACCCTGGCCCCAGGTCTACAAGGTTAATCCTGGGCCTGGAGCCCAGGCGATTAGCAGGGGGCCTCTCCTTGCTGATAAGCTCCCCACTAGCAGAGTGTTGGGGGAGGAGGTGTCTAGGGGAGAGTGTCAAAGTGAAAGAATCCTAGCCCGAGGGCACCTTTGGGGGCACCTTGTAGGGTGGCAGTGCCTTCATAGGTGACAAGCTGCCAATTTTACCCTTGCGGTGTGGATTTTTATGGAGTCCTATTTAAAAAAGAGTAAAAGGAGGAGCAGGGTTACAGAGGGGCTGTGGACAGGACCAGGGGCTAAGGCTAGATCACTTGTCTGCTAAGCTTTGGCCTTGATCTTCCACCTGAGAGAAACCTTAATGGCAGACAAGACAGCCAGCTCCCAGAGTGGGAAGCGGAGGTTTCACGGCTGCACTGAGCAGAGCTGTTCCTGCCTCAGGTTGTTCAGGCTTCTGACCCGGTCAGCTTTTCCACACACCTGGTTCGGGCTCCTCAGGGCCTCCGGTCAGGCTCAGGAGAAGCAGTGGAAGTCATTGGACATTGACAGCGGGGGCTGAGCCAGCAAAGGGAAGGGCTCCCCTTGGGGTAGACTCACTCCAGGGACAGGGGCCTGGTGTCAAGATGCCCTCTGTCTATCATATACTGCAAATGGGCACATTGTAGGTCTTTAGGATCTGACTGAGTCTAGAATGTCCCCAGAACTTGTTAAGATGCAGCTGTGGGCCCCCAGTTCAGACTCATAGAACCTTCGCTGGCCCCTAGTTCAGATGCATAGAACCTTCTCTGGCCCCCAGTTCAGACTCATAGAACCTTTGCTGGCCCCCAGTTCAGACTCATAGAACCTTTGCTGGCCCCCAGTTCAGACTCATAGAACCTTCGCTGGCCCTAGACCCCAGGCATCTGGGCAGTCAAAGTACTCACCAGTACCTCAGAGCATAGTCATGGCTGGAATCCAGGGGTATGAGGGTTCCCTTCTTCCTAGCACAAGAGACTGTATGTTTGAGGACCTGGGGCACCATGTGGGAGGAATTCAGTACCCGCATTTACAGCAAGAGGCTCTGGGAAGCACGGGACAAGGCCCAGGGCTTGTGAATGGCTGCGGTCCTGCCTGACTCTGGCCTCTAGTATTAGAGAGGGGCTTTCAGGTCTCCTTGTCTCACTTCTAGCAAGGACTGCTGTTACTGACCAGTAAGGACCTGGTTTACTTTAGGAGCTTATCCAAGCCTGACAGTGGTGGTGCACATGCCTTTAATTCCAGCACTTGAGAGGCAGGGGCAGGCAGATCTCTGTGAGTTCGAGCCCAGCCTGGGCTACAAGAGCTAGTTCCTAGGGAGGCTCCAAAGCTACAGAGAAACCCTTTCTTGAAAAACAAAAACAAACAAACAAAATAAAAAAACAAAACAAAACACAAAAAAGGAACTTATCCATCGCCCTGCCCTTCCAGAGACACCCTGGGCTGGTTTGTCAGCTTTCATTCCACCAGTAGCGTTCTCAGGGCTCCTGCTTTAAGCCTCCTTGAGTGAGTGGGCCTGTACAGCAGGGCAGTGGCCTTAAAGGCTTTCGACACCCCTCCTTCCCTGTGCCCCTGCACAGGCTGCTGACCTAGGAGGTTACCTCAGCACAGAGGACCTCCAAGCCTGACTACCTCAAGCCACTTTGGGTATGTGCCCAGTCTGCAGCAGTTGATTTTAGCGTGCCCATATATACTAAGATGCATTTAACAAGCTGTGCATGCCTTTCATCCCAGCACTCTGGGGCACAAGCAGGCTGATCTCTACCAGTTTGAGACCAACCATGTCTACAGAACTAGTTCTGGGACAGCCAAGGCTACATAGCAAAACTTAGTCTCCAAAATCCCAAAACCAACCAACCAAACAAACAAACAAAAAGTGCATTTAACACAAATTCCCAAGCAGGAGAGACATTGAGACCACTGGTGGCCTATGAATGACTTTTTTGTTTTTCTTGGAAAAATGCGGTTCTTGCTTCCGTACAAGATTTTGAAGTTCCAGGGGCCTGGGAGCAATGGCACAGTTGGTAGAGTGTTTGCCTTGCATGCACAAAGCCATGAGTTTGCTCCGCATGCACACTTGTAACCCCAACATTTTACAGAAAGATCAGGAATTCAAGGTCAGCGTGAGAGACCTAGTGAGTTTAAGGTCAGCCTGGGCTGCATAAAACCCTGTTTTACCCTGGGAATTGGTTGGATAATGATGCTTAGGGCCTAAGAGATGGTTCGGTGGGTAAAGGAACTCACTGTCAAGCCTGATAACCTAAGTTCAATCCCTGTAGACTCCCCACCCAAATAGGTGAATAAATGTAATAATAATAATAATAATAAAATGATGCTCAAATCCCAGTCAACTTTGATGGGCTGGTGCTGAGGCAGTGCCTGCCTAGGATTTTCCTTATGTTGCTCCTCAGTCTCAGAGGCAAGTGGTTTAGAAGAACCAGTGACTGGGAAAGAGCTGGGTGACAGAAGTGGTAGCTGTCTGGGGACAGTGCTTTTACTAGGTCCATGCTGATAGCAGAGGCCACATGCCACCTGGAAGTTCATGGAAAGGGCCGGGATATACACAGGACACTTGCACACATTTTCACTGGGCCCTGAGAGGGCGACACAACAATCACTCCAGTTGGGGAAACTGAGGCTCAGGGCATGAAGGCTCTTTCCCTATTGCTCACTGAGAGAAGAGGTAGAGTCAGGATTTGGGGGGAATCTGGGTACAGTCTGGAATATGGACCTCTTCATGCTCTCCCTTCCTCGGGGGACGATCACCTTCCTGAGGGGCAAAGAGGGAGGCTTAGCCTCAGTCTGGACGCCTGTTTCTCTCCTACCATCCTTTCTCTGCTGCTGGCAAAGGTGTGAAGCCGCAGGCACATCCCAGGAAGGGAGGGAAAGCTCAAGGGCCCCTTGGTAGCTGCAGGCAGCCAGCCCGGGTGCCAGGGCAGACTCGGTGTCACCACTGTGATTGGTAGACTAAACAGCTGAGCGGAGCCGGCCTCCTCCTCGCTGCTGCCTTTCGCCAGGGCGGCCTGCAGGCTGGGGGCCTTTCAAAGCCCGGTCCCTGCCTGCTATCTCCCCATCAGGCCGAAGCATTTAGCCACTTTCTTCAAACACCCGGCCAGGGCGTGATGGTTAACGTCAAATCTGGCAGCGCGTCATAACCTATAGGGCTGGGACATTTATCACAGCCTGGGCCTCAGGGGACTTCAAAGGAGCCAGGGGTGGGGGTGGGAAGAGGCTCTGGTGGGACCCGCCCTCTGCAGGGAGCGGCAGATGGCTTCAGAGTTGCAGGGATCTGCTGGTCAGCCCCAAACCCTACAGGGATAATACTAAAAATCCATTATAACAATGGCCGTTATGTACTGTGAGCTCCCCTTCAGGGTGTTGTGTGCCTTTTATTTCATGTAATGCCCACTGATAGGCACCCATTTATTGTTACTGCATTAAAAAATCTTAGAATATATTTTTATTTTTAATTATGCATCTGAGCGAGGATGTGTGCACATGAGTACAGGTGTCCTCAGAGGGCAGAGGCGTCAGATGTCCCTGAAGTCTTATTAGCTGTCATTCACAGCGTGATCTCTGTGCACTAAGAATTTTGCATATCATCCTCTCTTCCCCCACAGGAGATAAACACTATTTATTTAGGTTTTTTTGTTTGTTGGCTTGCTTTTTTGGTTTTGGGTGGGCGGATGACCTCATGGCTCTGAGTATGTTTGGGGGCCGGGATTAATGGTGCACGGCTTTAGTGTGGAAGGCAGCTGCCTGGTGAGCTTCCAGCACAGACCTTTTGCCCTTGAGGTTTCCCCGTGCCTGGATTATTCTCTGAGGAACACCCTTGGCCTCTCTCTTTCATTTAAGGCTCTGGTTACCTGCCACTTCCTTAGAAACTCTCCATACCCAGCCAAGTTGACACAGCTCCCTCTTTGTCCCTGCATCCGCTTGTCTTTTCATACAGTGCTTACTGCCCCCAGGCCTGGTACATACCTGCTTGCTCATCCACTGTCCCCATCAGAGACTAGCTTCACGGTGGCAGACGCTGCCTGCCTCTGTTCTTTCCCCTTTCTGTCACAACACCCTGGACAGGGCTTGGCACACAGTAGGCCTTCAGTAAATGTTTGTTGGCTGTCTTACAGGGTATAGCAAGCAGCTGGGAACAAAGGGTCCGGTCTGGTCCTGTGACTCCCTGGATCCTCTTTGAAGAAGCTGAAAGCATGCTCATTATAAGGACAATGACAACACTAAGCTACCCCTCCAGCCCCTACAAGTTTGTTTGTTTACATACACACATCATGACAGACATGTGCCCACCCCCACAATATAACAAAAATTTTAAGAATAAAATGAAGCTAGGCGGTGGTGGCACACGCCTTTCATCCCAGCACTCGGGAGGCAGAGGCAGGCAGATCTCTGTGAGTTTGAGGCCAGCCTGGTCTGCAAGAGCTAGTTCCAGAATATCTAGGACTGTTATACGGGGAAACACTGTCTTGGAAAAAAAGACAAAAAACAAAAACCAAAGAGATAAAATAAAATATGAGAAGGAAAACTGAACACAGTAGCCAATACCTGTGAACCTAGTACTCTCAAAGTGGAGGAAGGAGGGTCAGAGGTTCAAGGTCCAGCCTCAGTTACACAGAAAGTTTGGAGCTAAGCTGGGATACATGAAATCCTGACAGAAAGGGGAAAGAACAGAGGCAGGCAGCGTCTGCCACCGTGAAGCTAGTCTCTGATGGGGACAGTGGACGAGCAAGCAGGTATGTACCAGGCCTGGGGGCAGTAAGCACTGTATGAAAAGACAAGCGGATGCAGGGACAAAGAGGGAGCTGTGTCAACTTGGCTGGGTATGGAGAGTTTCTGAGGAAGTGGCAGGTAACCAGAGCCTTAAATGAAAGAGAGAGGCCAAGGGTGTATCTCAGAGAATAACCCAGGCACGGGAAACTTCAAGGGCAAAAGGTCTGTGCTGGAAGCTCACCAGGCAGCTGCCGTCCACGCTAAAGCCGTGCACCATTAATCCCAGCCCCCGAACATACTCAGAGCCATGAGGTCATCCGCCCACCCATACACCCATCTACTTACTCATCCATTCATTCCATCCACTCTCCCACCCATCCATCCATCATTTATCCACCCATCAACACGCCAAGCTCATTACACATGTCCTGGGGACCTGTTATAATCCAGTCAGGAGAGGCATTGGAGAGTTAGTGGCCAGATCTGTTCTCAGTCTGAAAGGTGGTTGGGTGTGGGCGATGGGGTACAGAAGGGCAGGAAATAGTGTGCCACCACCATTCACCAAGTCTCTTTTCTGGGAAAGATGCCCCCAGACACCATAGATTATTAAATGAACATCCTTATGCCATGGGTGGGCTATCTGCTTAAAGGTTGTTGATCACGGAAACCTGAGAGGCTCTAACACAATACAGGCTATTACCACTGATCCTGGTTGCCCACAATAGCTAGGTGGCAAGAAATTATCTTCCGGGTGGTGGTGAAGCATGCACTCAGGAATCAGAGGCAGGTGAATCTCAGAGTTTGAGACCAGAGTGAGTTCTAGGATAGACAGGGCTACACAGAGAAACCCTGTCTCAGGGGAAAAGAAAGAAAGAAAGAAAAAGAAAGAAAGAAAGAAAGAAAGAAAGAAAGAAAGAAAGAAAGAAAGAAAGAAAGAAAGAAATCACCACCCTATCGCTGGAGCCTCCACGTGTTCTTCTAGGACATTGAAAAGTCAAGCTGAAAGCGACTTGGAAACCTCTCTGCTGGTCTGCTTTCGCCATGCTAGACGATGCTGTCCAGGCTGCTAGGGGAATTGTCACCAGTAGTCAGCTGTGGAACCTGTGTGTTACAGTACCAACCTGCCAGGTAAGATGTGCCAATTGATGTGATATTCGCATGACTGTTTGGGTTGTAACTAGGCACTTTCTCAATGGATTTGCAGTCTGTCACAGGACAGAATTCGTGCTTAGTGCTGCAAACTTGGTCAAAAGTTTATGGCTGGGAAGGTCATAGGTGCAACTACTGTTGCTTTACTGAGTAGACATGACGTGCCTGTCAGATCACTTTCTGAACATGTATGTTTATGTCCCTAGACAGTGCTCCTGTCAGCCTTCTAGTGATGCTTACACTCATATGACTCTAAGTGCTGTTGAGTCCTCAGTCCCAAATAGGACATCTGTATCACCCCCTCCAAGGTTCAATAAACATGGAGGAAGAAGAGGCAGAAGGAATATAAGGACCAGAGGGTTGTGTAGGGCGGGACATGGTTGTAACACTTATGAACTCACACACAAGCTGTGATTGCACAAGATTGAGCCCATAAATATCCTGTCTTGGAAGAGCGGGGAGAGAGGTTTCACCCTGCCCTGAGGATTTGTAGGCAGTTAATGGTTGCTGGGGGTGGGAGAGACGTCTTATTCAGCAACGTAAAGACTGGCGAGGCGTCCATGCTCCTGTAAATAACCCTTATCCAAGATCCTGTAATCAGTGCTAGTGAATCCCACTGGGTCATGGATAAACAAAACCATAGAAACAGAAGAGGGGGAGAAAGGCACCAGTGGGAGGGGAGGGGAGCAGGAGAGTAATGGGGGGATGTGGTGGAAATACTGCACATGTATGAAAACGCACAATGAAACCCTTTATTGTGTGTAATGTAGTCTAACAAAAACAAATAAAATGCAAAATACTTTTGTTATATTACTATCATCATCATCATTATTTTGTTGTTGCTGTTTTAGAGGCAGGGTTTTTCAGTATAACAGCCCTGGCTGTCTTGGAACTTGCTTTGCAGACAACCAGGCTGGTCTTGAACTCGCAGAGATCCATCTGCCTCTGCCTCCAGAGTGATGGGATTAAAAGTGTGTGCCATCAAGGCCGGCTTTTAAAAATAATTTTAAAAGAAAGAAAAAATAATTCACTTCCCTTTCCAGCTTCAGCTCCCCTTTTTCACCCCATCTTTTCTTCCGCTTCCACTTCCTCTTCCTCCTCCTTCTTTCTTCCTTCTTCCTTCTCCTTCTTCTTCCTCTTCTTCTTTTTTTTTTTTGTTTTTTCAATACAGGGTTTCTTTGTGGCTTTGGAGACTGTCCTGGAACTAGCTCTTGTAGTCCAGGCTGACCTCAAACTCACAGAGATCCGCCTGCCTCTGCTTCCCGAGTGCTGGGATTAAAGGTGTGCGCTACCATCGCCTGGCTCTTCTTCTTTCTTTCTTTGTGTGTGTGTGTGACTGTGTAGGTGCATCTGCTTGGGTACATAGCTGTGAAGGTAAGAGGAGGACATGAGATCATGAGATGCTCCGTCACTCTCCACCTTATTCCTTCGAGGCAGTGTCTCTCACTGAACATGGAAGTAGAGTCATGTCCATCAAACCCCAGGGATCAAGCGTCTTGTCTGTTGTGCCTCCCACACCAGGTTTGCAGGTGCACATGGATGTGCTTGGCTTTTTGTGGCTATTGAGGATTTGAACTCAGGTCCTCATGCTTTGCATAGCAGGCACTCTTACTTACCAAGCCCTCTCTCCAATCCCTAAGCTCCATCTTGGTTGGAGTTCCTTGTGTAAAGTTGCACCTGCGTCTCCACCATCGGCTCCCAAGCTCCTCAAGATCAGCATGAAACACCAGGCCGCCATTGGTGGAGTGCTTAGCTTTGGGCTCAGCACACACATTGTTTATTATGCTGTGGTATTTATTGCTCAAAATACCTGGAATGAGACCTGTTGTCCCCCCAAAAAGGTGTGCCCCCTTTACCACCAGGATTCAGGTTTTGTAATCTTGGTCTTTATCAGTTCAGATACTCTCACTTCGCAGACCAGACGAGAACACTGAGGCCCAGACGCTGAAGTGACTTCTCTGTGTTAGCTGCTAGTGGATGCCAGAACTGGGAGGTGAGTCCTGGCATTTGAATAACAAAGATCACCTGTAAGCACTACCTGAACTGTGTTCCTGTGTTTGTGGATCCATGGGAGGCCTGAGGGAGAGAAGGAAGGACGTGTACATGCTCAAGGCCATGATTTCATGGCCCTGGTATAGAGATGTCAGGATCTGAACCTCCACTGCTAGGATTTTCTAAATTTTATGACCTTGGCCTTCAGAGATTTGGTTTCTGCTGTGCATTCCAGTGGTCTGGTCTGTGAAATGGGTGTGGCCACCTTACCTATGTCATAAGTGTGATGTGCAGTTTAAGGATTATTTGTGTGGGAAGGATTATTTGTGTGGGCTGGGCTGATGCCCGGCTCATAGTCAGCACCCCACAAAAGTCAACTATTTATTCAGTTGAACGAAGATGGCAGCCTTTTTGCTGGGGGAGTGTGGCTAAGTGGAGTCTGTGCTTAGTGTGCATAACATCCTCAGCAACACACACTCACACATACATACACCACACTCATACACGCACATATACCACACACACCACACACACACACCACAATACACCCACCACACATACACATACCACACACCACACACACACCACATACACACACACCACACATACACCCACCACACATACACATACCACACACCACACACACACACCACATACACACACATCACACATACCACACACACACATATACCACACACATACACACACCAGACACACACACACCATACACACACACCACACATACACCCACCA